>PVJA010046538.1:0-15067 GCA_004027025.1 Myocastor coypus
TACTGTAATCCCAGTATTGTGTCTTTCAAATTAACCCTGGAGCAAGCAGTCCTGGATAACTGCACTCTGGGCTTAACTCACTAACCCTCACCAGAAGTCAACCACTAGTCAATCCATATAAAGTGGCAGTCTTACACTTCCAACTATGTGGGAGGGATGAGGTAGAAACACCATCTGAGACAATGGTCATGTCCAGTTCAGTTAGGCCAACACATCAAGACTAAGCCAGTTTCAAAGCTCACTTCAGATTTGAGGTGTACAAACCACCAACAGAAAGAATGCACCAATGCTGACTTGTTTTAAAAAGATCTGTACTTAAAAAAAAAAAAAAAGAGACGCGTACTACTTGGGTTTTTTTTTTTTTTCAACTTTTTAATATTTTTTATTTTTTTTTCTTGTTTCAGAACTTTTGCTTATTTTTATGGCCGGCTCAGCCTGTCCTGAGGGCAGGGCTAGCACAGCATGTGGTGTGGGGGATCCAACCAAGGTCCCTGCAGCCGCCCTAGCTTTCCTAAGCAGGCGCTTTAGACCACTGAGCCATCTTGCCAGGCTGCAAGATCTGTACTATTTGGATACATTCAACATAGACTTTTCTAGCCGGGCGTGGTGGCTCACGCCTGTAATCGCAGCACTTGGGAGGCTGAGGCAGGAGGATCGTTGTGAGTTCGAGACCAGCCTGGGCTACAAAAGTGAGCTCAAAGCCAGCCTGAACTGCACATTGAAACCGTCTCAAAAAAAAAAAACAAAAACAAAAAAAAAAAAAACACTTTTCTAACACACTTGAGAGTCCATTAACAAATTATGAACCTTAAAGAGAAAAAAATCATTGGACAGCAAGCAGAGATAGCCCAGTGCTCTAAGAACCTAACTGGCAAGTGCAAGGACCCAAGTTTGATTCCCCAGGTACTGGCCTGCTGCGCTAGTCCAGGAACACTGGGCATGCCATGCCAGCCACTGAAACTAGCATGGTGGTGCACACCTGTAATTCCAGTGTGGGGAGGTTGAAACAGGACACAAGACCTTGTACCAGGGGCCCGGCGGGATGGCTCAGTGGTCTAAAGTGCCTGCTTAGGAAAGCTTGGGCGGCTTCAGGTACCACGGTTAGATCCCTGGCACCACATGCTGCACCAGTCCTGCCCTCGGGGCAGGCTGAGCTGGCCATGAAAATGAGTGAATAAACAAAGAAAGGTTCTGAAACAAGGAAAAAAATAAATAAATAAATAAATAAATAAATAAATAAAATTTTAAAAAGACCTTGTACCAAATAAAGATCTAAAATTTTTTTTTGAAAGATTACAAATCATTAAATTAAATTTAAATGTGTAAATTAGGACAAAATTTTTGCTTAAAGCAATCTATATGTATAGCCAAGCATAGCTGCGCATGCTTATTAACCTATCACTAGAAACTTGAAGGCCAGCCTAACTATAATCTGCAAAAATGAGCTCAGTGTGGTGGGACACACCTATTAATCCCAGAAACTGAGGCGAAGGCAGAAGAGAGCTACTGAGTTGGAGCCAGCCTGCACCGTACAATCAAAACTTGTTTTTGTTTAAAAAAAAAACTCCTTCAGGGTGTATATGGTAGCACATATCTGTAACTCTTCCACTTATTTCTCTATTATTTTCAGACTAGTTTTAACATCCCTTGATGTATGCTTCACAGCGATGTGAAATAGTAGTGTTAGCCCACATAAATAAGGTTTTAAATAATCTTTTCTAATACCCTGATGAGTAACACCCTACATTTCTGCGATCTATAGTTTTATTTATTTAGCGGAACCAGGACTTGAACTCAGGCCCTTGTGCTTGTCAGGCTTATTCTGCTGGGCTATTTCCCCAGGCCCTAAAGCAAAGTTTTGACCAGGCATTTCCAAGTCTTTTACATCATCACCTAGTCACATGGATTTATCAAGTACATACTTATCTGTGAGATACTTATCAAAGATGGTACACAGATGGTTTACCAGATACCAAACCACAATCGAAGACAAGAAAAGTAACCATGATTAAGCAACTGAGAACAGAGTGAGTTGTGTTGGTGCATGCCTGTAATCCCAGCACCTGGGAGGCTGAGGTATAAAGATCACTGAGTTCAAGACTAGGCTTAGGCCACCAGAACCAGGATTTAAAATTTCCCTTACGAGGTGGGCATGGTGGTGCATGCCTTTAATCCCAGCACTCGGAGGGAGGCTGAGGCAGGAGGATTGGTGGGAGTTCGAGACCAGCCTAGGCTACAAAACTGAGCTCAACACCAGTCTGAACTGTACAGCGAGACCCTGTCTCAAAAAGACAATAAAATAAAATAAAATTTCCCTTACTATCTTATTTCATGGCTTTTTGTTTCATTTTGAGATAGGTGGGGCTCGGCAGGATGGCTCAGTGGTCTAAGGTGTCTGCTTAGGAAAGCTTGGGCGGCTGTAGGGACCAGGGTTTGATCCCTGGCACCACATGCTGCGCCAGCCCTGCCCTCTGGGTGGGCTGAGCCAGCCATAAAAATGAGTGAACAAACAAAGGTTCTGAAACAAGAAAAAAATAAAATAAAAAATTCTTAAAGAAAAAAAAAAAAAAAAAACAGTAAGAAAAGAAAATAAATAAAATTCTTAAAAAAATAAAGCCGGGCATGGTGCCTCACGCCTGTAATCCCAGCACTCGGGAGGCTAAGGCAGGAGGATTGGTGGGAGTTCGAGACCAGCCTGGGCTACAAAAGTGAGCTCAGGACCAGCCTCAACTGCATAGCGAGACCCTGTCTCAAAAAGACAATCAATCAATCAATCAATCAATAAAAATAAATCTTTAAACTGCTAGGCTTGCCAGGCGTGGTGGCGCACTCCTGTAATCCCAGCACTCGGGAGGCTGAGGCAGGAGGATCGGCGTGAGTTTGAGACCAGCCTGGGCTACACAAGTGAGCTCAAGGCCAGTCTGAACTGCATAGTGAGACCCTGTCTCAACAAAGACAAAATAAATAAATAAATAAACAAACAAACAAACTGCTAGGCTGGTAAAGATTTTAACAGTCTAACTGAGGAAACCATCAAGTATGCTAAAAGCTTTTTGGGTGAAGGAGCATGGCTTATAAAATATCAAATCAGAGAACAAAATTATTTTCACAATACTCTTCAAGTACTTTAAAATGAGTCTACATATAGGAAAATGATTTCAAATTTAAGGGACATTATACAATATGGAATTCCTAAATGGCGGGCTTTTCTAGATTAAGAAAACACCATGTGAACCTTGACTGGATACTAAAATGCAGTAAAGACTTTTTTTTTTTTTTTTTAAATGGTCTACAGCTGCCGGGCGTGGTGGCACATGCCTGTAATCCCAGCACTTGGGAGGCTGAGGCAGGAGGATCACTGAGTTCGAGACCAGCCTGGGCTACAAAAGTGAGCTCAAGGCCAGCCTGAACTGCATAGGGAGACCCTGTCTCAAAAAAACAAAATAAAAAAAATAAAGGTCTACAGATTGGACTCCTAGTGATCCTTCCCATTTTTTCAGCAGCCCTAGCTCTGGGATTACAGGCACATGCCACCACACCCAGTCTCAGTCTCAAAGTCTCATCCTACCCCAGAGTGAGGCTTGCATGGCAGGTTGGGGATTAAGCCCCAGACCCCTGTGTCCAAACAGGTGCTTTAATCTGCTTAGTTATCTGGCCAGCCCTAGCAAAATTTTTGACTCAAAAAGTTTTAACATGAAATAGGAGAGATATTGAATTAATGTTTATACAAGTTCACCTTTACTCTTATATAACAGCCCTAATGAGGTTTCCTAAGAAGTATGCCCAAAACTTTGAAATCTTTCAGGGAAAAAAGCTATTCAGAGAACGAATAACAATATACATAATTGTTATCAAAACAGACAGCTGAAAAAGGGTATACTATGTATCTACAAGCTATGTGTTAAAAAAAAATTTTTAACGCTACTATACCATACAGATAGCCCAGTGCCAGACTAGGGATGTGTAAGGACTCAATACCACATGCTGTGTTGGTCACCAGCCCAGTTTCAGGGCTTGCAAGGGATACCTAGGGTTCTAGGGCCAGCACAGTATGCAGTACCAGGGAAAGAACCCTGGGCCTTGCACTTGCCAGGCAGGTGTTTCAACCGCCAAGCTATCTCCCAAGCCCTCAAATACATAAAATAAAAAAATAAAAAAAATAAAGCCCTATTATGGAGGGCCAGAGGAGATAGCTCAGGGGCACAAGTGCCTGCCTGGCAAGTGCAAGGTCCTGAGTTTGATCCCTGGTTCCACAAAATAATAATAATAATAATAATAATAATAATAATAATAATGAATAGTAAGATAAAAACCTACTCTGGAACTGGCTATGATAGTACATGCCTGTAACCCCAGTACTCAGAAGGATAAGGCAGTAGATGGCTGGGAGTTTGAGGCCAGCCTGGGCTACACAGCAAGACCCTGTCAGTGACATAAAAGCAACAATTAGCCTTTTCAGTTACACATACTAGTGAACAGTGCATATTGTTACAGGTTCTCTTTAAAAATAAATTCATGGTGTTACACATGCTGAGCACACTAATACTATGACTCCTGACAATTAAGAATAACTGGCTGGTAGGGGCCTGGCAGGATGTCTCAGTGGTCTAAAGCGGCTGATTAGGAAAGCTCAGGCAGCTTCAGGGACCATGGTTTGATCCCCGGCACCACATGCTGCACCAGCCCTGCCCTCAAGGCAGGCTGAGCAGGGCCATAAAAATAAACAAACAAAAGTTCTGAAACAAGAATAAATAACTGGCTGGTGATACAGCTCAGCAGCACAGCATCAGCCTGGCAAACACAAGGTCCTAAGTTTGACTGCCAGTACCCCCTCCAAAATAGTGTAAAGCAGGTTCATGTATGAGATATTAGGCCATGCATGGTGACATTCACCTAAAATAACCTAGAACCTTAAATCTGAGGAAAGCAAGGACAATGTAGTGAGACTCTATCTTGAAATTTAAAAATATAGGGCCAGCGTGACAGCTGCACCTGTTTAGGCACAGAGCAATGCCCTGGATTCAATCACATGTGCAATGCCAGTGCTAGTGCTGGCCCTGGCCCTGGCAGCAACATGACAACTGAGATGATGATGGAGACTAGTGCACACCTGTGATCCCAGCACTTGAAGTTAAAAACAGCAGGATCACTATGAGTACAATCTACATAGTGAATCTGTGGTCCCTGTACTAAATACACAAAACCTCCCCCAAAATTTAAAAATAAAAAAAATAAAAGAAACGAAAAGAAAAAAACAATAAAAAGTACCGTAAGCATAGCTCATACTGGCAAGGTCATGGGTATAATCCCCAGTACTATGAAGGAAATAAAACTCACTGAACTGGATTATTTCTTGTGGCAAAAAATATTCAAAATGGGACTGGGGAGATAGCTCTGTGGCACAAGTGCCTGCCTGGCAAGTGCAAGGTTGTGAGTTTGAACCCAGTCCAGGAGGGGAGATAAAAAAAAAAAAAATCCAAAAGTCATACAACAACAAAAACGTTTTGGAGTACTAATATAGAAGTTCTTTAGCAACTACAAATGTAAACTGGGCATGGTGATGTATGCCTATAACCCTGGACTCCCATCCACAAGTTCAAGACCAGCCTTACCTGAACTACCTATGTAGTTTTTGAGACACAGTCTCAAAAAGCTCAACTTAGATGGAGCCAGTTATTATGGCGCATGTAGGATTGTAAAGTTCAAAGTCAGCACAGGCTACACAAGTTCAAGAGTACCATGAACTACATAAAGACCTTGCTGCAAAAAATAAAAAGTACAACCCTGCATGATGTCACAGACCCGTAATCGCAGTGTTCCCAAGCTGAGGCAAAAACATCTTTTGAGTTTGAGACCAGCATGGACTACAGGACTACAAAGTGAGCTTAACACCAGCCTCAATTGCATAGTGAGATGTAGTCACAAAAAGACAAGAAATATACATCTATACATTTGTGGCTTATTAAACAGAGATACCAAAAAATGTCAACTGCAAAAAATGTCAATTGTTTTTGAGTGTTAATCCCTGCCAAGATATTTACCAATATAATGCAACAAACTAAAAATAAAGAACATTCTTTCCAAATGTCAATGTTGAGTTGAAAAAAAATTATATAGTAGAAAATCCACAAAAATCACTGGATATAGGGGTACAGCAGCACCTAAAATCCCAGCAGTCAGGTGAATGAAGCAGAGATTGAGTTGAAAACCATCCTAAGATTTCTTTTTTTTTTAAGGGTCTCACTACCGACTCAGTGATCCTCCTGTTTGTACCTCCCAAGTGCTGGGATTACAGAAGTGCACCACCACACCCAGACTACATCGCAGGCTCAGTGCACTCCAGAGGAAGGCCCACTTGGCAGGAACAGAAACCTGGCCCCTGCACTTCCTCTAAGCAAGTGCTAAATCTGCTGAGCTATGCCACTGGCCCTTATCCTAGATTTCATAGTAATAAAATAAAACAAATTCCCTCTTTACCTCACTACAGAGCTACCTCATTTAAAAAGTTTTTTTTTTTTTTTTTTTTTTTTTTTTCCTTTCTTTTTTGGCCATCTCAGGCTGCCTTAAGGGTTCTCTATAGAGATTGTTCTGCCACTTAAACCACTGAATTAACCAAAAAGCCCCAGATATTCCTCATTTAAGGACCCACCTCTGACCAGTTTTAGACTTATATCCTGCTGGTTAGGCTTACAACTTTTTTTTTGTATAATTCTGTAATTCTGTACATCTTGATCTAGTGTAGAGCCTCAATGTATTTTGTACATCTTGACTTTGAGAAAATATTTAGTATCTTTTTTTTTTTTTGGTCTTTTTGAGACAGGGTCTCGCTATGCAGTTCAGGCTGGCCTTGAACTCACTTTTGTAGCCCAGGCTGGTCTCAAATTCCCATTGATCCTCCTGCCTCAACCTCCTGAGTGTTAATATCTATTTTGTACAGTCCAACTTCATTAGTAATTTTATGTTGCTATACATCCTGGTAGTACATGAAAATTATGCAAATAAAAGAAAAAAGTCATTAGGCTGGAGTTCCCTTTAGGGGCATTTGTTTTAAATACTGTAATGTATGTTGTATATGTAACTCATTTAGCCACAAATTCATTTAACAACCTAGTCACAGGATGAGTCATTAAACACACAATGTCAAATGACCAAACCTGTGAACTCCCAATGCCCAGAAGTCAGTCTCACACATAATTCTAAAACCTGAATTCAGAGCTTCTACAATTTCTTTCCTTAATGTCATTAGTAAGTACAATTTCCTAAACCTACACTGTACTGAAATTCTCTATTCCACTATGAAAATAAAAATATGGACCTTAGCCAGGCATGGTGGTGCACACCTGTAATCCCAGCACTTGAGAGGCTGAGGCAAGAGGATCAGTGAGAGTTCAAGATAAGCCTGGGCTACAAAAGTGAGCTCAAAGCCAGCCTCAACTGCATAGCAAGACCCAGAAACCCCATCTCAAGAAAGACAAAACCAACAACAACAACAACAACATCAACGAAAAACCTGGGCCTTAGTAACTATACAAATACTACTGCTCCTGATCACTTAGGCACTGAAAATCTTAAGTAAAATACCTTTATGCTCCACTATGAGCGAATTCTGACCATGTTATGTCAAGTACAGAGCTTTAACATTGCATATAGTACACTATTTCATATTCTAGCACATATAAACATACACCCTGAATAACACTGGTAAAGCCTGCATATTTCATACTTGCTAATTCATGACTTTTCAAAACTCTCAGATGGTGGCCAATGGAGCTGGCGAAATGGCTCAGCAGTCTAAAGAACTTGCTTAAGCAAGATTAGGACACCACAGGGACTGTGGTTTGATCCCCAGCACCACATGCTGTGCCAGCCCCACCCAAGCGCAAGCTGAGTAGGCCATATTAAAAAAAAAAAAAAATGGTGCCCAAGAACAGAGCAAGCATGGCTACTCCAAGAACCTGGTAGAAAAACATCATTTACAATTGACACCATCAAAAATAGGGTAATATACAAGTAGTAGCTACTAAAAGTCAATGAGGAGGGGCTGGGGAATAAGTGCTTGCCTGGCAAGGGCTGGAGTTCAATCCCCAATTCTGCCAATACATAAATTAGGTAAAATAAACTTAAAAAAAAAAAAAGGATAAAAAATTTCAACATCATGGGCTGATGATGTAGCTCAATGGCCCAAGAGTCTGGCTGCCAGGACAAAAATCAGCATCATAGTAAATACACATTAAACCAAATGCCTCATGTATGAAAAAAGATTTGCGGCCTTCCGGTTGTTCATTGTCACTGACTTTTGAGTCTTTGTAGACAGCCCCTAGCCTGTGTTTACCACTATGACCTTGGACTCAGAACTCTACCTCTACCCCTAAATTACAGAAGTGAGGTGGAAACTAATTATTCAGTTTTTCGATAGATTATCACTGTGTGCTCAGGGGTTTGATTAGAAACTTTTTTTTTTTTTTGGTCTTTTTGAGACAGGGTCTCGCTACGCTGTTGAGGCTGGCCTTAAGCTCACTTTTGTAGCCCAGGCTGGTCTCGAACTCGCACCAATCCTCCTGCCTCAGCCTCCCGAGTGCTGGGATTACAGGCGTGAGCCACCATGCCCGGCTAGAAACTTTTGACAAACTTCCTGATGCCAGACATTCTGGCACACACCTGTAATCCCAGTACTTCGGAGGCTGAGGCAGGAGGATCAATGGGAGTTCAGACCAGCTTGGGCTATAAGTGAGCTCAAGACCAGCTTGAACTGTATAGCAGAGACCCTGTCTCAAAGACAAAAACCAAACAAACCTTCCTGAGTAGCTCAGGCTACCACCATACCCAACTGAAGAAACTTTAAATTATAAAGATATAAAGACAGGAATAACTGAGTTCAAGGCCAGCATGAATGAGTACAAGGCCAACCTGTACTAGAGATCTCAAAAATCAAAAGGAAAATGTTCGGGTCCTGTCAAGATGGCTTGGTGGTCTAAAGTGCCTGCTTAGGAAAGCTTAGGCAGCTGCAGGGACCGTGGTTCGATCTCCGGCACCACATGCTGCCTGCCAGCTCTGCCCCCAGGGCAGGCTGAGCCAACCATAAAAAAATAAGTAAACAAAAGTTCTAAAACAAGAAAAAGCCGGGCGTGGTGGCGCACGCCTGTAATCGCAGCACTTGGGAGGCTGAGGCAGGAGGATCGGTGGGAGTTCAAGACCAGCCTGGCCTACCAAAGTGAGCTCAAGGCCAGACTGAACTGCATAGTGAGACCCTGTCTCAAAAAAGACAAAAAAAAAAAAAAAAAAAAAAAAAAAAAAAAAAAAAAAAAAAAAAAAAAAAAAAAAAAAAAAAAAAAAAAAAAAAAAAAAAAAAAAAAAAAAAAAACCAGAAAGAGGACCCTAAGGGGTGGTCCCCTGAATAACAATTTTTAAATAACACCATACTGACACACAGGTTTTCAAGATATTAGCTGCAGTATTTTTTACTACACAGGGTATGAAAGTTCTCAATAGGGAGTGGATTAAGTTTTTTAATATTTCCTCAAACAAATGTGTACCAGTACATCAAAATGTTGACTAGGTGTTGTACTACCCAATTCAAGGTCTCATTTATTTGAAGTTCCAAATTACTAAGCTCATATTTCTGTTTGTATTACCAACCTTCATTATTAGGTGCTTAAAGACCTAGAACAGTGAAATCAAAAGCCAGCATTTAATAGTCCATCATATGCTTAACATATGATGCTTAACAACCTTTGCTTTACATAGCAAAACTAACAAACTTCCATTTACTCTATGAACATTTTAAGTCAATTGAAAATCAGAGATTCCTGATGTACAATTATCAAAAAGCAACTGGAAAGATGTGTGCTTGTGTGTGTGTATGTATTATTGTTGGGTTTTTTTTTGTAGAACCAGGGATTCAACTCAGGAACTTGCCCTTGTCAGGCAGGCACTTGTGCCCCTGAGCTATCTATCTCCTCAGCACCCCCAAAAGTTCTAATATAAATATTCAATCTAAATGAAAACCTGTCTGTGATGGTGAACCTGTTAATTTTGGTACCAGGAATGGAAAGACTTGTTTGCTAAGTAAGCACTCAGTGCTGTTGCTGAGCTATATCTCCAGTCCAAACCTTTTAGAGATAGATGCAGTGCCACTTATTTATCACAAAGTGCCAACACTACAGTCACACCTGAATGCCAAGATTTTAATTTATTTTATTTTTGTCTTTTTGAGACAGGGTCTCGCTATGCAGCTCAGGCTGGCCTTGAGCTCACTTTCGCAGCCCAGGCTTGTCTCGAACTCGCACGGATCCCCCTGCCTCAGCCTCCCAAGCGCTGGGATTACAGGCGTGCGCCACCACACCCGGCTCAAGATTTTAATTTAGATTAAATGCCAAGAATTTTTTTTTTTTTTTGGGGGGGGGTCCGGGGTTCAAACTCATCACCTTGCACTTGCCAGGCAGGCACTTTTGCCTCGGAGCTATCTCCCCAGCCCCCCCCAAGATTTAATTTAATTCAACAAAAAACACAGCAACTCACATGCCATAGGTTCACTACCACTGACCTATGTAAGGGCGATAAAATGATTACTGTGTATTTCCAAATCGGGAAAGACTATCTTTTACAAAACAGACACTTTTTAAGAACAAAAGGCTTTTCTTAAAATTCTTAAATCAGAAATTTAAAGTCTAAAAAAAAAGGCAATCTATGAAATGTATAGAATCTCCCCATTGACTTTTTTTTTTTTTTTTGGTCTTTTTGAGACAAGGTCTCGCTGTACAGTTCAGGCTGGCCTTGACCTCAGTTTTGTAGCCCAGGCTGGTCTCGAACTCTCACCAATCCTCCTGCCTCAGCCAAGTGCTGGGATTACAGGCGTGCGCCACCACACCCAGCTCCCATTGACTTTTTAAAAAATACCGGATAAAAGTTACTTAAAATTCCACATACACTGCATTACTATTATCTTGGTAGTATTGGGGATTAAGACAAGGGAGTAATGAGCTATAGGCCCAGCCTTTATAATTTAAGATGGGATCTCACTATTCTGGGCAATGATGGGGAGTGGAAGCTGGCAATAATCATCCTGTCCAAGATTTTAATTCTAGACAATGCAAAGTAATCTGGGGTCTTATTAAATTGCCAAGCTGGCTTTGAAGCTGAGGTCTTCCTGCTTCAGCCTCTAATTTGAATTACACCACAGTCAACCAAATTTACTATGGGGGAGAAACTAAGCATCGCTCTGAGATCTTAGCTAAATTGTTTGCTTGCTGGGCGTGGTGGCACACACCTGTAATCCCAGCACTTGGGAGGCTGAGGCAGGAGGATCAATGCTAGTTCGAGATCAGCCTGGCCTACCAAAGTGAGCTCAAGGCCAGCCTGAACTGCATAGCGAGGCCGTCTCAAACAAACAAACAAACAAACAAACAAACAAACAAATAAATAAATAGTTTCCTTTTCACCTTGATAGAGATTTTAACAGCCTTGAGAAAACCAAGTTCAGAAAAAATTTACTTTTTACCAGCCACGGTGATTTATGCCAGTAATCCAAGCCCATGGGGAGGCTGTGGAAAAGGGACTGCTAAGACCAGCCTGGGTCACATAGTGAGTTATAGAGTAGCATACAATACACAACCAGATCCTGTCTCAAAAAAAGCAAGAGGCTTGTGAGATAGCCCACCAAACTAAGTGCCTGCCTGGCAAGCCCAAGAACCCAGATTCAATCCTTGGTACATGACCTGCTAACCCTGGAATGCTGGGTATACCATGCTAGCCACTAAAAGCAGACATGGCACACACCCATAATCTCAGCCCTGGAGAGCCTGAGACAGGAGGATCACTAAGAGATTGAGCTGCACAGCAAGATCCTATACCAAATAAAAATTTTTTGTTTTGTCTTTTTGAGACAGGGTCTCCTTGCGCAGTTCATGCTGGCCTTGAGCTTACTTTTGTAGCCCAGACTGGTCTCAAATTCACACCAATCCTCCTGCCTCAGCCTCCCAAGTGCTGGGATTACATGCGTGTGCCACCACACCCAGCTTCCAAATCAAGTTTTTAAGGAGCTACTTCCATTTTACGGAAGGTGAAGCATCCATTGTGATTAGGTGGAAAAGGAGGCTGGTGAAATTGAAGGGAGATCTACTCTTTGATTTTGGATGAGCTAGATGCAACCCCCCCCCCCCCGCCCAATTTGTGTTTTCATGGAGGTTGAACACAGGGCAACGCCTAGGCTATCTATACATGCACTCCAGTAATGAAATGTATGGTCAGCCTGAATTTAACCACTTACAAAAGGAATATATACATACGCTTTTTCTTTGTTTGTTTGAGAGAGGTTCTCATTACATAAATCACACTGGCCTTGAACTTAAACAAAAAACACCCTATCCTCCTGCCTCATCCCGGAAAAAAAAACAAGTGCTGGGATTAAGGAAGTACCCTACCACACAAATGTTTCTCAATAATTTTTTTTTTTTCCTAAGTGTATTTGGTATAGGGTCTTCACTACACACTAGAGACTCGTAAGGATCCTTTTGCCTTCAGCCTCCCCAGTGATTGGGCTACAGGCATGTGTTACCACACCTAGGCTATTAAAGCTCAGCCTACCTCTGCAATATACATCAAACCCAGTCCCTGCACTTGCCTAGGCAGGTGCTTAGTTGGCTGAGCTACCTTGCCAACCCTGATAATGTCTCGACTCTTGTGCCTGACTGGCTAGATGGGCTAAGACTTCTTCTCATGTTGGCCCTTCAAAAGTATGAGAATTAGGGCCAGGGATATAAGTTCAGCAGCTGTGCCTACCAGCAGCACAAAGCCCTCAGTTTGCTCGGATACCTCAACATTGAGAATTACAAATAGATGCCACCATATTTGCCTAAAAAACATATAGGATCTGACTATACAGATCGGACTCGTAGTCATCCCAGTTTTTAGCCTCCCAAGTACTGAGATCACAGGTCCACAACATGCCCAGTTTCAGTAGGGTCTCAAAAACCCAGGGGCAGGGCTTTTAGTCACTTTAACTGAGAGATCTGGTGGGCCCTTTAAAAAATTTAAGTTAGATGCAGGGGTCAGGGGTTCCATCCTGACCTGCCTTGTAGGCCCTGCCTCTGGGCACACTGAGATGGTGATGATTGAGACTTGGTGTGCTAGTGCATGACTATAGTGGGAGGCTGAAGAAGAGGATCACTACAAGTCTGATCTCTGTAGTGAGACCCTGTACTAAATACACAAAAAATTAAGTTGGTCTTGTATCAATGCATATGATCTACACAAGAATTGCTAACAAAATATAAGGAAGATGTATCTGATTACTATCCTAAATGACGTCACCATTTATCCAAAATGTTTCAAATTACTAGCTAATTCTATTCATATTGAGGAAGCCAGTTTCAAATTGTATACAGAAGAGCTGGCCAAACAGCTCAGAGGAATAAAGCACCTGCTTCGGCAAACCCAAGGAACTGTTTGATCTCCTGCAACTGGTGCCCGTCCCCCCAAGGCTACCAAGACTGGCAGTAGTGGCGCATTTGCATACTGGTAATCCCGGCACTTGGAAAGCTGAAAACAAGAATCACTACAAGTCTGACCTGTGTAGTGAGCCTCAAGAAACCCTGCACTAAATACAAAAAAAGCTATCATCCCAACATCCAGAAATAACCCGCTTTAAAAAAAAATAAAAAATACAGAAAATGGTCTCTATAATGCTTCATTTCCAATTTACAGTAAACGTGGCTGCAATGTGTATCTCAGCTCTCACCAAACATCAAGAACACCTGACAGGAGTCTTACCTAGTAGTGAGACCCTGAAAACCCTGTAGATCCTTCCCTAGAGTAGAGGTAGGGGGAAAAGGAAAAACAGAAACAAAGCTTTTTTAAATTGAGGAAGAAGGTGATGTTAAGGGGGAGGCGGGGAACACAAATCCCACATCATGTAAATGTTTAGATTGTCAGGCGTGGTGGTGGCCCATCCGTAATCCCAGCATTCGGGAGGCTGAGGCAGGAGGATCGGTGCGAGTTCGACACCAGCCTGGGCTACAAAAGTGAGCTAAAAGCCAGCCTCAACTGCACAGTGAGACCCTGTCTCAAAAAAGACAAAAAGTATAGATTATAGGCTGATGAGATAGCTCAGTGGTCTAAGGCACCTGCTTATGCAACTGCAGGGACCTTGACTCGCTCACCAGTCCCACCCCCACAGCAGACTAAGCCAGCCATAACATAAAGGAAAGGAAGGAAGGAACGGGAAGAAAGGGGAAGGGAAAGATTTAAAAATCCATTATCAATTCAAAGTCATCTGACTACTTCCTAAGAAAAACCATTTTCCTACCTTTTAGTCATAAAGCTTTGTCAACACCCAAAGCACTTAGATAAAAGAGCCTATACATACATAAAAGCTCTGTGGATTAGAGTACCTGCTTAAGGCAGAGCGTGGGGTTTGATCCCCAGCCTGCCATGCTAGCCCAGCTCTGGAACATGCTGAAACTTGGCATGGTGGCACACACCTGTAATTCCAGCGTTTGGGAGGCTAAAAACAAGAGAATCACTAAGAGAGTTCTATCTATGCAGTGAGACTTTGTAGACCTGTCCTAAAAAAAAAAAAAGTTTGAGCCAAGTCTGGAATACACAGTAAGGCCAGCCTAGACTACATGAGACCTTGTGTCAAGAGAAAAATAACCCCCCAAAAAACAGGACTAAAAAACCCCCACATAATTCTGCTAAGATATCCTGAGTGAAACGTATTTAAAAATCAACTAAGATGGCATGGTGCCACACACTTGAAGTCTTACACAGGATTATTCCAAGGCCAGCATGAAATGCATAGTGAAACCCTGCCTCAAAGACCGATAGATAGATAGATAGATAGATAGATAGATAGATAGATAGATAGATAGATAAATAGTGCTCAACTAAAGCATTATTCAGGACTGGCTAGCAAAGTCTAATCCTGGTACAATTGATTCCCAAAGAGTTACATTAGCTTATTTTTTTAAAAATATTTTTGGGGGTGCCGGGCGTGGTGGCTCACACCTGTAATCCCAGCACTCGGGAGGCTGAGGCAGGAGGATCAATGTGAGTTCGAGACCAGCCTGGG
>PVJA010046539.1:0-15026 GCA_004027025.1 Myocastor coypus
CTCCCTCCCTCCCTCCCTCCCTCTGTTCCTTCACACTTCCCTCAATCCTTCCATCCTCCACCTCTCCTCCCTCCCTTCTTTCCATTTTTTCATGGACTGGAAGTAGGAGCCAGGCACAGGTGATTAAGGAACAGCTTGCACAGTGGACATCCTCACAAACTCAGGCTGTGCTCCAACAGAGAACGCATTGTAGGGATGAACCCGATGCCGTGGCCGCCCACTTTTGGGCTATTGTTTTCAAATCCATCCACATGAAAGCTCCTTTTCATTAAGAAGTGGCCTCAATTTCATGCTCCTTGCTATGCGCCCTGGTGCAGATGGACACAATGACCTAGTCACTGTGGACACTGGCCCTGGACTCTACTTGCTTAGAGTCCAGACTTGGGACAACCTGAGGTCAGAGACTTGAACAACACTGGAAAGGGCTTTTCTAAGGTCCTGTTGGGCAATTCACCCGAGGCCCAGGGCTGCACACATGGCCTGGGGCCCGCTGTGGGCAACTGCTGCCCACTGGGCCCCAAGAGGGAAAGGAGGCAGCATGGCTCTCAGCCTCCCAGCTTCTTGTATTCCTCCTTGCTGGTGGGGGCAAGCAGGCCCTGAGCCCCAGCAGGTACTTGAGTTATTCTCAGCCCCCGAGTTGGGGGGGGCTGAGGTGATGCCTTGTGGTTCTAAATGGTCTGGCCTTAGGGCCTCAGATGAGGCTCTCCTAAGGTCATTCTTTCCTGTGTGTCAGCCTTGGGTCCTCCTGGGGCATCCTCCCTTCCTCCACAGCTGGGCCGTATTCGCGGCTGCTGCCCCAGTGAAGGTTGTGCACAGATTTGAGGGTAGGCACTGAGGCCTCTGGCTAAGCTGAGATCTCATTTGAGGGAGGCCTCCACAGTTTCCAGAGGCAGGAAGGATCAGCTGGGCCATTGTGATTTACAGGAGTGGTATCCTTGGGAGTGGCAGGGCAGGGCTGGGACAGCGAAACTGCATTATGTGGCAGCCTCACTGAACCCCAAGATCTGGTTTAGTGGGGGTGGGGACAGGTGTGGAGGAGAGCAGGATCGGGGGAAGTGCGCGGCCCTGCGCTTTCTCTGGGCTTGGGGTTTTCCCCTGGCTTCCTGAGCCAACCAGCCAATTTCTTAATCTCACCACCAACCTTTCAAGAAGCCCCACCCAGGGCAGGGCGCTCACCCAGGCAGGAGAGACAATGTGTCACTTCTCTTATCAGAGCCTAGCCCCGCCCAGGGGGAAGGGGATCTTAGGCAGAGCTTCTGGGGGCTATCTGAGGCTTGGGGCAGGCTGGGATCTCCCCAGTAGTCCCTGGTGCTCAGAGCTATCTTGCTAGCTGGTCCCTGAAGGGTGTCCGGGAGCCGCAGCTCAGTGGGCTGGGCCTCTGCCAGGGAGGCCTGGCCAGGCCGCTCATTTCCATAGGAGGGAGGGCACTTTTTCTCCCCCACCCACCCAGCCTCCCTCTGCCACCTCCCTGGTTTTCTTCCTTACGTGCTCCTGTCCTCCAGGATCAGACCGGCTCCTGTGAATCTCAGGCAAACACTGCCAGACCCCACTCAGCTCCAGGAGGCCTGAGCCCAGCAGCACAGCGAAGGCCTGGCAGATGCCTGCAGCCATGCTGGCCCTTGGTGTCGTCATTCTGGGCCTGCTCAGTGCAGTGCCACCGGCCAGCTGTCAGCAAGGTAGTAGCACAGGACAGGGATGGTCCAGGTGGCTCCAGGGAGGAGGGGCTGAGCACTGGGGACCCCAGAGAGGATGGGGCTGTGTCCTGGTATCTCCCCCCCCCCCATCACCTGTACTGAAAGGAGCAGGACTGGGCTAGCCAGGCCTCTGTCTGTGACATGGGGCCAGTGGGGCAAATGTTGGCCGGAGGAGCTGGGGCAGGATCCAGAGCTGAGGCTCGTGTCTCCAAGTGGGAATTGGGCCCCAAGGCAGGGCTCAGGGTGACATGGCTGTTCCCTTAGGCCTGGGTGGGGAGCTCAGCCCCTAGGCAGCTCCTGTCATGAGCTTAGCACCGTCCTGCTGGGTGGCTTTAAGAAATCATTGCGTCTCTGAGATTCAGTTTTCTCATCCAAAAGATGAGCCACTTCTCAGAGCTACTGTTAGGTAGGGCGGTGGGGCCAGTGTAGGCTCCAGGGCCTGGCACCCTCCCTGCCCTGCCACGCTGCATCTGTGGCCTGGGCCTGGTGGTTTAGTCCAGAGAGGCCTGGCAGAGATGATCCAGGGCACCCACTCCTGAGCTCCTGTTTGTACCTGCTTTGCTCTGTCTCCCAAGTCTTGGAGGTTCTCTGGGGAAGCGAAGGGCCAGAGAGATTGAATAATTTATAGGGGTCACACAGCAAATCAAGAAGTGAGAGGACCCAGACCATCCTTATTCTGTCCCAGGCTCTCATCCTTGTTCTGTGTGTTCACTCAGGAGCCTCATGACAGAGTAAATAGGGGCCTGTAGTCCCTGGTGTGACTGGAGGAAGCCGGAAGGGACTTTCTGTGACTGCTGCCAGGGCTTGAGCAATCACTGAGCTGAGAAAACAATGGGCCTGCCCTGCTTTCTCTCTGGGGCCAATGAGTCTCAGTGCTGGTCTTTGCAGGGTAAAACCATTTTGTGTATCTTCTGTTGCCCTGGGTGCTAAGCCCGGACTGACCTGGCCACAGCCCAGGCAGGTCCCCAATTCTCCTTCCTTCTGAGCAGCTGCTGGGCTCAGAAAGAGCTCCAAGAAGAAACTAGGTGTCCACCAATGCAGGATGTTGGGCAGACTCCAGGGAGGCTTGGGAGTGGGAGTGAAGTAGAGGGAGGATTCGATGTCCAGCGTGGACCTTTTATAATAGAGGATGCTCTAGGGATACAGATGCTTGGACTGGAAAGGGGACTCCCAGATGTTTCCTGCTGACCTCTGATCCCTCCCAGTACCCTTACCTCTGAGCATCTTTCCTCCACAAAGCCTTGGAGCACAGTGATATCCAGGAAAGAGGAGAACTCTTAGGGCTGCTAGTGGCCAGGCAGCAGAGCTCCTCGGGGTTGGAGCAGGAGTCTCGGGTGAGAGAGCTGAGAAGCATGCACCTGGGCCTCATGTGGCCTCTGGCCCTGATCCCCTGAGCACCCAGCTAGAGAAGCAACCGAGGGTCACACTGAAGCTCTCTCCCTGGGCCTCCTGACTGCACTGAGAACCCCGAACCCTGAACCTCTCTGAGTGCTGCCTGGCTGAACTCATGTTTCCCAAACTCCTCCCAGAGGAGCCTCTGGCTACAGAACAGGATCTTCTAGATGCTGGCCTCAACTTGGCAACCTGGAGCCAGAAGAAGAGGGCAGCCATGCCCAGCAGGCAAGACCTGAGCCAGCTGTTCAGAGGGCTGCCCTTTAGACACTGGGGCTCCCCAGGAGGCCCTGCAGGTGGCCCAGGGGGAGGTACCAAGGCTGTGGCTGGCTGGATCTCACATGCAACCTCTTTACCCCACTCCCTTCTTGGAGGCTGCTCAGTCCTCCTTTGAACTTCTACCTGCTTTACTTCCCAGTGCTGTCCTTGCGCCCAGCCTCATTCCCACCGCTGGGGCTTCAGAATATCCCCTAGGGTCCTGCAGCAGCTGACAGACTCCAACACAGGCCCTGGTATTAGGCGCAGGACCGTGCTTGCAGCCCCCTCTCCTTTCCAGGCCTGGGGAACCTCCAGCCCTGGATGCAGGGCCTCATTGCAGTGGCCGTGTTCCTGGTCCTCGTTGCAGTTGCCTTTGCTATCAACCACTTCTGGTGCCAAGAAGAGCCGTGAGTGCTGCCTGAGAGCCCTGGGCGCTGTCTGTCGCAAAACTCGCTGCAGTTTAGGGAATGCCTTGTCTCTCCAGAATCTCAATATTTCCATCCATAGGGTCAGGATAGCTGGCTGGGTTTCCTTCTGGAAGACAAGGTACTATACTTCTGGAGGGTCAGCTGCAGAGCAGGGGGGCCTCACAGGTCAGGGGAGCAGAGTGCAGCATGCACCGAGTAGCCCGAGCTGCTCTGGGGTGGCTGGAAAAGGCTTCCAGATAGCACATCTGTCCCGCAGCCTGAAGCACCAGCGAGTCGGTTGGAGGCAGGGGACAGAGCAGCATCCCTAGGCTTGGTACAAATGCAGAGGATAAAGCCCGCTCTGCACTTGCAGGCCAGACCCAGGTATCAAGGGTGCATCTATCCCTGGGGCAACTTCCCCTTGCCCTCATACAGGTGGCCTGGTGGCCAGGGGTCAGCAGTAGCCCTGTGCCACTTACTAAGGAAACATAGGAGCTCAGCGGGGGAGGGACGGAGGGAGAGGAGGAGGGGACAAGATGAGGCTGAGGCTGGGGAGGTAGGCAGGATTGGGGCCAAGCAGGGCCTTGTGCATAAATTTGGGTCGTTATCCTATGTGGGAGAGGTCAAGTGCAAAATCTGTTAGTGCGACACTGGCTGATGCAGGCAGTGAGGACAGTGCTCAGGGGTAGACAGCAGTGGGCATGGAGTGGGGACAGAGTCTGGACCCAGAGGTGGCCAAGAGGGTGTGGAGAAGTGACAGAGCTGTCTAGGAGGTGGGGCCCTGGAAGTCAGTGGGTGAATAGATAGGGTACAAAAGACAGTGTCCAGAAACATCACTGAAACGGGCAGATTTGGGGCAACTGGTGAGTTTAGTTGGGGACATGTTAGGTCTGACATGCCTTTGGGGTTCTGGGGACAGAGCCTACACTGGTGGGCTCACCCTTGAGCAAGAGGGAGGGTGTGGTGGAATTTGTTTCCCCTGCGAGCCTGTCTACTGCTCATGCAGAGGAGGTGCTGCGTCCTGCAAAGGGTTGCTCTGGGGCAGAGCTGCGCATGGCTAGGGGGTAGTGGAGAGAGATGTTGAGCTTGAGGTGTGTCTTTCACACATCTCTGGCCGCCACTGTGGAGCAGATAGAAGGCTGAGAGGCCCCAGTAGGATAAAGCTTGATGCAGACAGAGGTACATCTGTGAAGGGCAGCCTCTGCCTCTGGCTCACCAGACCCAGGACCCAAAACAAGGTCTGTGAGAATGCAGTGGGATAGGAGGTTACTGACACATCCTGTCCCTAGGGAACCTGAAGCCATGGCCATGACTACTGGAAACAAGATTGACGGGGTCCTTGTGGGAACGGAGGGAAGGTACTCCTCCATGGCAGCTGGCTTCAGGTGAGAGCCTGAGACAGGACTGCCTGCTGTAAGCTCCAGGGACAGGGCTGGGGGGCTCAGGAGGAGGCGCTGCTGGGTTTGGGTTGGGGAAGGGCTAGAAGGAAGAACTGGCTCTTTTAGGGTTTCAGGGCCCCACGAGTGGGCAAAGCTTCAGCTTGGTGAGAGACTTGCTTAAGGGCTGGGACCTGGTGGAGATTCAGTCCTGGTCCTAGGGCAGTGGCTGCTCAACACATGGCAGAATCAGGGAGGAGCTGCAGGAGCATGGGAGCTCCATTTAGGAGAGGGCTCAGTAGTGGAGGGAACTTGGGGAGCAGGGTAAGGGGGACCCAGTGGAGGAGGAGCTCGAGGAAGACAGAGAGGTGGGACTTGGGAGGTGTTTGGAGAGGCCTTCAGTCCAGGTGCACAGCTTGTGTGGGACTCGTGTTTATTCCAGAAGACAGTGTTCTTGCATGCCCAGGAGGGGGAAGGATTAGGGGTTGGAACGAGTGGTCCAAAGCTTCCCCAGGCCCCTGCTTTTCTTTCAGGTCTGATGAGCACAAGAATGCCTATGAGAACATCCTGGAGGAGGAGGGCAGGGTCCGCAGCACCCCCATGTGACCTGGCTAACCTCAAGCTCTAAGGCACCTGTGACAGACGCTGTCTCTATGCAGGAACCTAAAAGCATGGGCTGACACCCCTGAGTTAGAGCTGACCAGGGTGGAGGCTCAGGCAAGTGGGGACTGGCTGTGGCACTCCGTCCTCCCTGGGGATCTTCTACTTAACTCCGAAATAACAGCCAGCTCAGCACCTCCCATCACCTCCCCTGTGAGCATGGAAATGGTGGCCTTTATTTCTGTGAAATAAAGACATTTTTATGTCTGGGGTTGAGGCTCAGAAATAGCCCTTCAGGCTTCCAGTGTGGCCCATCTTTCTTTCTCAGTTGTGACAATCACCTTCTGAAGCCCGATCGCGGTGGCTCTGAGGTTTACCCAGCAAGGTCGTGGGCCATGGGGCAGCTGGGTTGGGGATGGAGGGCCGGCCAGGTAGGGGAGGGCTGATAACCTTGTGTATGTAGCAGGGTATGGAAAGTGGGCTGTGTTTTTTCTGCAGCCTGAATGGAGCACAGATCAGTTTCTGAGTGAGCTCAGAGACAATGTTCAGGGAGACTGCTGGCCCCGGTGGTCCTGTCTCCTCCAGCCAAGCCTTCCCTTCGGCCACAGCCACAGGTGAGCTGTCTGCAGGCTGCAGGGCAGGTGCAGTCGGGGTCAGAGAGCCTCTGGTGCTGGTCAGTGGCAAGGTATAGCCCACTTCCTTCTCATGCATAAAGCAAGGGCCAGGCAGTATAGCTCAGCAGATTAAGCCCTTACTTAGGGAAGTGCAGGGGCCAGGCTTGGTTCCTGGCCCTGCCTGCTGGGCCGGGCTGCTGTCAAGTGCGCTGAGCCAGGGATGGAGTCTGGGCATGGTGACATAACCCTGTAATCCCAGCACTTGGGAGGTAAAATCAGGAGGATCACTATGAGGCAGTAGTGAGACCCCGTACAGAAAAAAAACAAACAAACAAACAAAAAAAAGAGACAGAAAAAGACTCATGCATACAGCAGGAGAGGGAGTCAGCGTTTCCCACCTGCCCGACTGAGATTCTGGGCTGTTCTTTATGCGGGCCCCACCCCCAGTGTTGCTTGGCACTGTGGAGAGTCTGCTGGACTGTCGTTCCACTAGCTCTGCTCTTCACTGTAGCCGCTGAGTGCTGGGCTTTGGCATGGGAAGCGGCAGGAAAGAGTCTGAGGCTGGACTTCGGAGGCCTAGGTTCGAGTCCCTGGTCCTCCACGACTCGCTGTGTGAACGTGGGAGAGCTCCTGTCATGCCGTAAGCCCAGAGGATCTGACCAACCTCACTGTAGTGGCGGATGAAGATCGGTCCTCACTAATGCCCGGCTCAGTCCTCCCTGGGGGCTCAGGGAACCAAGGAGCAGGCAGACGAATAGGAGCAGACCCAGGGCCTGGCTGACTCTGCCCTCGCTTCTGTGATAGACAGGCTCGGGGAGCAGCTTGTCTGTCTGGGGTGATGGCCTGAGACATACTGGGCATTCCCAGATGCCAGGATAGGGTGCGCCCAGCAGCAGAGGGAGGGGGCGGGGTTTAGGTAATGTCCTGAGCAGGGAGTGGGCAGCGCCCTCTTAGCTCCGGGCCTCCCCTGCCCTGCTGCCGCAGCCGCGCCCCCCCCTCCCCGCCCCACAGGTCACTGCAGCTTCTCTCCCTGTGAGCCACTTCTACTCAAGCCTCTGGCTCAGCTGGCTTTCTGTGACTCACACTTTCCCATCCCCTTGGCCAGTTTAAGCTTAACCTGTTCTTTCTTGGCCAGGTTCCTCTTGCTCTGTGAAGTCCTCCTTGATTAAACCAGAAGGGAAAGTCAAGTGATCCGCAGCCGGGCTTGACATTCACTGAAGGAGAGACAGAGGACTTCATAGAGTAGTGCTGGAGACACTTCTAGAGCTTTCAGTGATACAAGCAGCCTGCTTTGGCGCTGTGCACTGCCGTAACAGAGGCTCAGACCTCTGTTGGGACACGGACAAGCCCCTCTTCCTTTCTGGCTTTCTGGATGCAGTCTGCCCCTCTTTGCTTGAAGCTGCCTGCACTCCCAGTTCTGCCTCCATTGTCCCCAAGACATGGAGCTGGGTTCCCTAGTCTTGTTGCCAGCTGTCAGAGCCACTGGGAGGTGTCAGCAGACGGGCCTCGCTTCTGCCCTTGTCCCAGCTGCTGCCCTGGGCCCCGGGGGCAGGAGTGCTCACACCCTGCCCTAAGAGTCTCTCTGTTCTCCTCTCCATTCTGTCTGCTCAGTTCGGGGAGGACTAAGACTGTGGGAACCCTGGGGACCTGCAGGACCTGGGCTGGCACTGACCTTCCAGCCCCGCCCCCACCCCCTGTTCCTGCTCTGACCCGCCCAGGAGCAAGGAACTGCCTGCTCGGCCCCAGAATAGCCAAGACCCCCACTCCTTATCGCTGGCTTCCACCTGCCAGCCTGGTCTGATCAGGGAGGGAAAGAGGCTGGGCCGCGGCCAGGGTGGCTGCTTAATGACCCTCCCAGGGCCTAATCTCAGACTGGCAGCCGTTGAGTGGCTCGGGCTCCATCCTGGAGGAGGCTGATAACGCACCAGCTGGGCCCCCCACCATGTATGGGGCGGCAGGACCAGTCCCCAGGGGTTCGCGTGGGCTTGGGGGAGGGGCTGGAGGCTTGCTTCCGTCCCTGGCCCTGGGGGAGGGAAGGGGTCCAAAGCTCCCACAGAAACCCTCTATGGGCGGAGCTGGCTGTGACTGTTCTCCTGGGGGCTTTCCTGCTCCCTCCCAGGCGTCCTGCTTACTCTGCAGGACGGGGTCTCTGGGCCCCTCTCTTCTTTGTCTCTTCGTCTGTGTCCTGTGTCCTCCATCTTTCATGGGAGCTCAGTGCCCACGGTCTCTCTCTCTGTGCATGTCTTCCCGTTTGCCAGCTGGTTTTCCCACACCACCCCTTTGGCCTGCAAGTCCCTGACTCACTGGAGCCTCACTTCCTGTGACACCTGTACCTGTGGCACCTGCACCGACTGTACCTTCCACTTGCTCTGCCAGAAAGTGCAGGTGACTTCTGTTTTCTGGAAAAGGCTGGCCCCTCCTTCTCCCCTGCTACTCCAAACAAAAGTCTCATATGAAAGGGAAACCTCCCAGGGGAGGGAATCCTCCACGCAGGTCCTGTGCAGGTGGAGGGAGACTGCAGCACCGCTGACCTCATTAAGATTGCAAAGGAACCTCCAGCCGGAGCCGCAAAGTTCTAGCTCCAGACCCCCTGTTGTGGGAGAGTGCCAAGTGGGCAAGAGGGTAAGACAACTCTACTTCCCCAGGACTCGGGGTAATATGTGCAGAAATAGGACATCAGCTGCTTCAACTTCGGGATTCATGCAAGGCAGTGCAGTGCGTATGGGGTGGACATGGGTGGGGCCAGGGCACATGCTTTTCTGGCTTCTTGGGCCAACCTCACTTGCAAATCAGCCATCAGAACTTCCTCTGGGGCCAGAGGGGTGGCATCTGCTTCATGTGTAGATATGGGTGTGGGGTGGTCTGGGCTCCCCAGATCACCCCCCCCCACACACACACCTTTTGGTTCCTAGAAATGTGTGTAGTGGTCAAAAGCTTAAGCCTGGGAATCATCCAGATACTGGTTCAAATTCTGGTCTACTTCTCAGGTCTCTGGGACCCCTTAGATTTTCAGGCCCTCTGCTCTCTTGCTAGTAAAATTGGCTCTGTAACAGCTTTGTCTGCAGGACCTCCGAGGAAACAGAAACAACATGGATTATTATTGCATGTGACACTTGCCAGGAAGCAAGTGACCTATGGTTGGCTGAGGTGCCCAGACTCTGTGCAACACCCCCCCAACTCATGGCCCTGTCTGCTCACTCGTGGTGCCAAGCTCTGGCTCCAGGTCTCGGAGCCCCTCAAAGGCAGGACTCACACTCTGTGCAGCACCAACATCCAGGATGGAGAGGGGAATGGGGGTCGGTGGAGGCATGAGATGACGCAGAGGAGAATGGTTGACTACCTGTGTGTCTGTCCATAGCCCTCTGACCTTCCACAGCATAGAGACATTTGCACACGTGCACACACAAATGCGCACATGCGTTCGTGCATGCACACGCTCTCTCTAAATGAAGGTCCTGGGGATTTCCTGAACCTTGCTTATCCCTTTGGCCTTGATTGAGTTTCAGGGGGCTGTTCTCGCTCTCTGCCTGTGGCCTCGGCTGCCACCTGGTGGCCACATAGAGTATAGGATGGGCAGATTGAGCGAGCCTTAAGTTTGAAGCCTGCTTTTTCCCATAAGTGGGGAGATCAGAGGTCCACTGTCCATGGACTCTTTCAGGTTGTGCTAACGTGCAGTGGGCCTTCCTATGGGGCTTGAGGACATCTGAAGTTCTAGAGTCCCACTAAGTCTATGGATTTCTCAGACTCAGCCCTGAGACTGCTGAAGTCAAGCTTTTGGGGATTTAGGAATCCTGGTCCTCATGCCACACTGCCCTTCTCTCAGAAAGGATCTGAAGCCCAGTGGATTCTTCCCTGGGCCTGTTTTTCTAACAAATGGCCCCCTTCCTAGAACTTTGTTCTCTCAAGACACTGGCCTCAAGCAGAGAAACAGAGTAGAAATCGAGCCTGAGGCGGAGAAGAGGAGGAAAAGAGGAGGCGAGACCTAGAGTGAGTCCCAGAATTTGTCCCCAGCAGGGCAGAAGCTGGTGGAGCTGAGGACCTGTAGCTGAGTGGTCCTGGTTTCTCTTTCCATTAACTAGGCCCTCCCATCTGGTCTGGGCCTGTGTCACTGGGGGCTGTCGGGGGGAAGGTTTGTGTTTTTGATTCTCACAAAGGCAACCTAAAAGTCAACCAATGACATCAAGGAAGAAGATGGCAGGGACAAGGGGCGGTGTGTGGGGCATGAGGCTGTATGTGTGGACATCGACAAGGAAGAACCTGGAGGGGCGGCTAGGAGCACAGCAGAGGTGAGGCTGGGGGAGCCCTTACTGCAGAAGTTGAGCTCGGGATTTCGCCTTAGTGTTGGACGCTCCCAGAAGGTGTAAGAGCCCTGGTCTGAGTCAGGCATCTTGGCTCCTGGGCAGCTCTGACACTGTGCGACTGTGACAACCTGGCCCCACTCAGCCCTGTGTACTGTACCCTAGGGGGAGGAAGAGTGCCTATCTAATAAAAAGGTGACAAAGAGGTGATGCATTTAAAGTCTTAGTAAAACCAGTTTTTTTACTACTGGAATAAGCAAGCATTACAATTAAGCAAAAAGAAATGTGAGTAGTAAAAGAAACAGTTACATAAAACACACAAAATATACCAAGCACGTGAGGCACACTGTTTTTTTTTAATTTTTTTATGGGATTTTTTTTTAAAATTTTATTTATATTTTTTTCTTGTTTCAGAACCTCTGTTTGTTTATTCACTAATTTTTATGGCTGGCTCAGCCCTCCCCGAGGGCAGGGCTGGCGCAGCATGTGGTGCCGGGGATCAAACCGTGGTCCCTGCAGCTGCCTAAGCTTTCTTAAGCAGGCACTTTAGACCACTGAGCCATCCTGTCGGGCCCATACACTGTTTTTATTTTTATTTTTTTTCTTTCCCCTTTCTCTGTTTTTAACAGTTGACACATTGCATATTGTCCTCACAATAGTTCTACAGAGCACAGTGTGTGGGCATGACCCACCTTCCTATTGATGTTGCTAAGAAAAAGAAAAGAAAAGAAAATTCTTCTCTTTGAATTAAGAGGAAGCAGATGCATACACAGTCCAATGTTCCACAATTGCAGTGGGCCAACAGTGAAGCTTGCAATGTTGGGGGCTATTGATCCAAGCCTCCTACAGCTCATCTCATCAATCTAGCTCTGCATTTCATGCGTTTAATTAAGCTTTTTTTTTTGCTGGGTGATCAAGGGCAAGTCAAAACAAGACCTGTGTAACAAAACATTCATTTTTTTGTATCTTCCAAGGTCAAATCCCCTCAGGATTAACTTTGGGACCATATTAGGCACACTGTTTTTAAAGAATAATATCATCACTAGGATTGTTATTCAGACTATGAATTGGATGCACGAGCACAGTGTCAGCAAGATCAGAGGATCGCTCTGCCCAATTTACTATGACACTGTGGACTCCAGGGATGGAACCTGCTCAAGGTCCTCTGATGCGGTGAATGAGAAGCATTCGAAAGCCCATGGGGCTGGCAGTACAGGACATGCCGTGCCCACTTGTCCTCTTGCACCTCTCAAAGCCTCAGTGCCGGAGCTGGCTATGCCCATTCGTTCCACATCGCGAGGCTGGAGCGGCTGTGAACCTGGACTTTGTAAATGAATAATCAAGCCTTTGGCCAGTTCTGCCTGTGGACTTGGAGGTGCAGGGTGGCGGTGTTCAGAGTGGGCTCTGACATGTAGGGAAAGGGTCAGGGGAGGACAGAGAAAGAGGGAGAGGCTGGTGGAGGGTGACATCCCAGCCCCCAGGACTCAGGAGCTGGAGCAAGAGGCTGGGAAGGCATGTCCTCAAGTGCAGATGTGAGATGCAGGGTGACAGGGCTGCTGTGTGCTGTGCAGGCTGCTTTGTCATTGGTCCTCACAGTAATTCTACTGGGTGAGCTGTGTTTTAGAGGAGGAAACACAGACCAGAGGGAGGAAGGTACCTGCTCAGAGTCATACAGCAGTGTGTGTAGGGCTTGGAACCCTGCTTTTGTAACCTTGATAACTCTGCCCCAGCATAGGGTTCTCTTTGGGTGCCTGGGTATGAAGTGGGGGAGAAAGACAGCAAAGTCTGCCTGTGCAGAACACTCAGGAAGTGCTTGGAGTCCCTTCCAGGATGTAAGGGCAGGGCCTATGTCTGTGGTTTCCACCTTCATCCTCCCCCAAGGCCAGCAAGGTCGTTAGCTGGTTTCCTCTGCAGCATCCAAGGAGACTGCTCTCAGTGAGGACCCCCCCTCCCCCGCTTTGTGTTGCAAGAAGACAGTGGTTCCATGTGCAGTGCGTGAGACAACAATTGCTTTCTCTGAGAGGCTCTTCGTGACCCCGTGCCTGCAGCTCTTGAGGCTCCCTGAGACTTGAGGATGCCCCTGGTCATGGTGCTGCTTTCTCCTCGCTACAACCTTTGGGACACAGTTCTTGGAGCATCTACTTGTCTACCCCAGTGTCCAAATGGCCAGCACAGGTCTGAATGATGGACGTTCCTAGGCAACATTTGTCAAAGACCTTTCCCCCATTTCTTGTCTCACGCATGACGCTGCCAGAACTTTCCTCACTCCCCTCCCATTTGTGCCATTTCACGTCTCAGTGCCGGCATCTGGTGCGTTCTTTTTTGCTGGTCTCACCTCCTCCAGGACTGCTCTTTGACACCTCTTTGCATTCTACCTGTTTCAGGCAGGCTGCGCTCTGGGTCTGGGAGGTGCTGGGGTCCCAACCTTCCTAGAAATGCAGGCCCAGTGGCTGCACAGAGCAGGTGCTCAGTGTCTGCTGAATGAACCCCTAAGTGGACCCCCAAACAGAGCTGTGTTTCATATTTGTGGTGAACATCCTTTGTAAAGCTCTAGCAAAGACATTGCACAGCGCAGTGTCTGGCATGCTGTGGACCCAGGGTTGCCACACGCGGTTCCTGCCACCAGCCATTGCCTACCCTACGCTCAGTGGTGTTGCCTGGCTCAGTTGGGGGAATTAAAACTTATTTTACCCCCTCTCAGAGGTCCTTCTTTACTAGGGCAGGGTTTAAACCTAGGAATTTAGCTGTGGCACCAGCTAAATTCAGTGAACGTTTACACTGAGAAACTTATTATAGTAAAAGATATTGCCATCAATCTCCCTCAAATACATGTATCCTGCTGTTCTTGTGGCCTTCTGAAGATGTTTTAGAACTCCTTCATGTCTTTGGTGGTTTTGTTTCACTTTCATGGTCATTTTGACTTTGGGAAGAATCAGAAGTTGCAAGGTAGCTCTGAATAAGGTGGGTGCGGATCCCACCGCATTTCCCTGAGCCCACCTTCCTGCTGGATGGCACGTGGCAGCCACAGTCACCATGTGGCTGGGTTTTTTTTAAATTACAATTTCACAAATAGGCTCATGAAAGAGGAAGGGGCAAGAATGATGGGATAAGTGAAGGACTGATGACAATGTGTCCTTTACTGTAACACGTTTTTAAAATTTAAACAGTTGCCTTGTATTTCATTCACACGGCCTGTCTATTTCTGTTCCTCTTCCTTTTACTGCTTGCTATATATTGAATGTCCACCAGGTGGCAAAGCTTACACGGCCTCTGGGAAGGTCAGCGCTGGACCAGTGACTCTCTGAGCATCTGAGGCATTGTGCCAGGCTGGGAGTCTCTGCGGAGTGGCCACTGGTGGGATCACTGGTCGAATGAGGGTATAGGTATAATGGATCAGCACTGTTAATTCTTTTTTGATTTTTTTTTTTTGTCAGGTGGATCTAATTGGGACAGTGGGACATTCAGGTTTCCCATTACAATTGTGTGTGCTTATCTGATTTTTCAAATAAGTTAGTGTTTGTTTTATATACCTTAGTTATCAAATGGCTCCAAATTCAAGCATTCCACTACTTGAACAGTACAATTTGAAAAGAATCTCCTTGGTGTTCATATCTTTGCTTGACAGTCCAATCAAAATGTGACTTAAGCCGGGCGTGGTGGCTCACGCCTGTAATCCCAGCACTTGGGAGGCTGAGGCAGGAGGATCGTTGTGAGTTCGAGACCAGCCTGAGCTACAAAAATGAGCTCAAAGCCAGCCTGAACTGCACAGTGAGACCCTGTCTCAAAAAAAAAGAAAATGTGACTTAAAAAACCTGTGTGGACTGAGAGTGAGTGGCCTCCCATGTCTCACTGTGAACACAAAGAGGTGATGCATGAACCTAAGTGGGTCTCTTGCCCAGACAAGAGATATTGCTCAGGTTAGTTTGTTAAAACATTCATCCTTGTGCTTTTTTTTTTTTTTTTTTTTTTTTTTGCTTTATTTGCATATCGTGACTAACTACAGCTCCAAAGAAAGTGAGTGATATCAGCAGAAGATAACTATGAGAACCACAACAGAATTAAGGAAAGCATTGTGAAATTTGTTAGTCTTAGAAAAACAAATCTATAAATGTAAGTTTTAGATCTCAGAACCAATTTTTTGGTTTTACTTTTTTTTTTTTTTTTTTTTTGTATGTGTGAGAAAAATATGTTCAGTTCTCGAACTTTTTTTTCTTTTTTTTTTTTTATATTTAGTACAGGGTCTACAGAGTCTCACTTTACAGATTGAATCATAGTGATTCTCCTGTTTTTAGCCTTCCAAGTGCTGGGATTACAGGCACACGCCACCACACCCAGTCTCAACTGCTATCTCAGAGCACCCCGGGGATGGGGCTGGTACGGGATGCAG
>PVJA010046541.1:0-15045 GCA_004027025.1 Myocastor coypus
TTTTTTTTTTTTTTTTTTTTTTTAAATACAAACACACCAAATTGGAAAGAAACCAAGACTATCAAACTTCTATTTGGTCCCTCAGATAGCTCACAAGAAAGATAACCCAATGAACTTGACATGAAAATAACATATGTTATGTTTAAAAGAAAGGAAACTCATAGGGTTACCCTGACACCAAACAATATTGTTCATATTTCTGCAAAAAGTGAAAAGGCACATTGAACTGCTTTTCTAAGACAGACAGGCTTCTTCTTAATAAGTTCTCTAAATACACAGGAGAATAACAGACTCTAAACAATTATCTTTGCTAAGATATATTAGTCAACAAACACTTAAATCTTACAGAAAAATTTTCAGTTCAATTATAATAAAATTTGGAGTCACTACTTTATTTTTTAATTATTTATTTATCTTTTTATGCAGGACTGGGGATTTTGTTTTTGTTTTTGTTTTTTGTGGGACCGGGGTTCAAACTCACAACCTTGCACTTGCCCAGCAGGAACTTGTGCCTCGGAGCCATCTCTCCAGCTCCCATGGACTGGGGGTTAAACTCAGGTCCTTGCGTTTGCCAAGTAAGCACTTATTCTACTGAGCTATCTCCCTAGCCCCTAGGCTCATTACTTTAAGTTATGAATTTTGTAAGGTATTACCTTTCTACAGTTTTCAATTGTAAGCTGCCTATCACAATTCCAGTTTCACGTGAATATCAAAAAGTCAATAGCATTCCTTTACACGGATAACAAGCACACTGAAAGGTAAAATAAAGAAACAGTACCTTTTACAATAGCACAGCAGAAAATGAAATACTTAGGAATTAACCTAACTAAAGCTGTAAAGGATCTATTCTATGAAAACTATAATACTCTGAAAAGAGAAATCCTAGAGGATTTCAGAAAATGAAAAGATATTTATTGCTCCTGGATAGGTAGAGCCAACATTGTGAAGATGGCCATAGTCTAACATTGTTATACAGATTTAATGCAATCTCAATAAAATTCCAGCAACATACTTCACAGACCTAGAGAAGTCATTACTAACATTTATTTGAAACCAGAAAAGATCTAGAATGGCAAAGGCAGTCCTGAACAATAAAGACAAGTCAGAAGGCATTACAATTCATGACTTGACACTATACTACAAAGCTACTGTGATAAAAACAGCATGGTATTGGCAAAAAAAAGTAGTCCTGAGGATGAATGGAATAGATTAGAAAATGCAGAAGCAAATACAACACACTCAGCCACCTTATCTTTGACAAAGAGGCCAAATATGCTTACTGGAGGAAAGATAGCCTCTTTAACAAATAGTGATGGAAAAACTGTAACTGTACATGCTGAGAACTGAAACTTGACCCAAGTCTGTCACCATGCACTTAACTAAGGTCAAAATGGATTAAAGATCTAAATATTAAAACAGAAGCACTAAATCTCCTGAAAGATGGATATCTCAGGGGTGGTGAGGTGGCTGACTATCACTACCTTAGGGTGGGATTGGGGATTGAAGTGCTGACCCTTGTGCCTGACTGGTATTGCTGTCACAAGCATTTAAACCACTGAACGATTTCCACAGCCCCCGTCTCTTGGAAGAGAAAGTGGAAGGAAATTTTGAAGGAGTCAAGATAGGCAAACAGTTCATGAACAAAAATCAAACTAAATAGGTAATACTTGAAAGAATTAACAACTGGGATCTCCTGTTGTTGAGAAGCTTTTACACATCAAAGAAATTGCCAATAGTGTGAAAAGACAACCTGCAAATTTGAAAAAAAAAAACATAACTAGTAAGCACTCAGACAAAGGTATTCTCTCTAGAATTTTCAAATAACTAAAAAACATTAAGAGCCAACATTTAAAGACCATATACAGAAATGGGCATCCAAAATGAACACACACTTCTCAGAAGAAGAAATAGTAGAAGCTAATAAATACAGGAAAAAATGCTCCACATCACTAGCCAATTGTGAAATGCAAATTAAAACAACACCGAGACACCATCTCACTCCCGAAACAATGGCTATCATAAAGATTTCAACCAACAATAAATGTTGGAGAGGCTATAGGGGAAAATGAACACTTCTCCACTGCTGGTGGGTATGCAGATTGGTGCAATTGCTATGGAAATCAGTATGGCCACTCCTTAAAAAACTAGAACTGGAAATCCCATTCAATCCAGCTATCTCCCTTCTGGGAATTTTCCCAGAAGAACTGAAAACATCATATCATAGTGATATTTTTGTGCCTATGTTTATAGCAGCATAATTTTTGATAACCAAATCTTGGAAACAAGCAAAATGCCCATCACCTGAAGAATGAATGAAAAAGATGTGATGTTTTCATACAACTGAGTATTAATTAGCTATAAGCAATGATAAACACAAAGTCCTCTTATGTAAGTTTTTAAAATAATTAATTCATTAATTAATTATTTGTCTTTTTGAGATAGGGCCTTGCTATGCAGTTCGGGCTAACCTAGAGCTCACTTTTGTAGCCCAGGCTGGTCTCAAACTTGCACTGATCCTGCTGCCTCTGCCTCCCAAGTGATGGGATTACAGGTGTGTGGCACCATAGCTGGCCCTTCATATATAAGTGGATGTATCTTGGACATATACTCATAAATGAAATAAACCAGACCTACATGTATAAATATTGTATAGTGACCTTAGTAGAAGAATTCAGAAAAAGAAATAAAGATGGAAAGCCATAACACAGTTAAATGGAAAGCATGAACTTAAGGATTAAACAATGAAGAGAGAGGAAGCAGAAAAGTTAGGAAACATGGCAGGAGCAAAACCATGCATCTATACACAAAAGATGGTTAAGACAATGGTTCTAACAATCTCCAATGTATTTTGATACTAGCAGTTAATGGGTAGAATTCTCACCGTGACTAACTATGTATGCTGATATATGTTAACTAAGAAACTACACTGAGGATAGCAATGTATAATACTAAAATATGCTTAGAATACCCATCATTCTTGTCTTGCAAATGCATACTGCTTCTAATATCACACCATTTATTGCCATACTCTCTCTCAAATATGTTTTTCAAAAGGTAATAAAAGTATGAGACAAGAAAAAAATGCCATAAGATTGAACTGCTACAATTTTGTATATAGTTAGATTTCTAAATTTCTGTGTTAACATGTAATTTTTTATCACATTCTATAGGGATTTATTAGAATATCAATGATTTATGGAAAATAGTGGTTCCATGTTAAGTCTAAGGCAGCAGTTCTCACCCTGTGGGTCGCAACCCTGGCAGGGGTCGCCTAAAGCCATCAGAAAATGTTATTTGTTACATTCCGAATCATAACTGTAGCAAAATTACAGTTTTGAAGTAACACAAAAAATATTTTTTGGTTTGGGGTCACCACAACATGACGAACTGTATTGGGAGGTCACAGCATTAGAAAGGTTGACAACCACTGGTCTAAGGCATTTGGTATTCAGAAAGATAGTGATGTTAAGCACAAGTGCCTATGATATAGGGTAATAATATAATACTAAGCTTTTGTTCTGGAGGGTTACCAACTTAGGATGGCAGACCAAAAAATTAGAGAAAAAGAAGGGCTGCAAGGATAGCTAATACATTCACCCTACCCCTCAAGATTAGGGAGGACTCAGGAAGTAAGAGAACCTATACTGTAACATACTGTAACTCAGTGGCATCTCAAATTTTCAGGTCAAGAAAATTATTGGGCCACAGAAGAAAGGGATTTACAATGTATAGTGTGCCTAAGGAGAGTCACCTAGAAAGAATTCATTCTCTTGGGCTTTCAGAGAGAACAAGTCTTACTATAACTTGGTCTTAACTATCTAGCAGAAAAGTTTAAGCACTAGGTATAAAAAGTAAAGCCATATTAACATGCTGAACTCTAAAAGGCTGAAGTCAACAGCATCCGACATTGCCAGTTCTGCTGATAACCCACTACTATTATGGATTACTGGAGTATACATGCAACTACTTTCTGTTAGTTCAGTGAGAATAAAGATTTGTATTAATAGTGTTTAAAAATGTTACCATGTCGGCATCTTATACTCTCAACAAGTACTATGAAGACAACAATGTGTATTGTATTAATTACTGTGCTGTCCCACTAATGTGTTTTCAAATGGTCTCATTATTACTTCTTTCTCATTAAAGTTAATACAATTAAAAAATGATTCCAGATTTACTAAACTAATGATAAAGGTAACTGAAGTTGTTGTTTTAAAATAGTAAAGAAAAGAAAAGTGTAGAAGTAGGGATTTTTGTACATTTCAATAATAGAAATATTGTCTTACTATTAGTATATTAAATAGTTAATCATATGTTTAGGAAAATATACATAACACAGGTAGAGTGGAGTGATATGATATATTTTTTTGTTTTCTCAATTTTTATGTAGCTGTTTATCTAAGATATTTGAAAATGTCTTTCAAAAATTATCATAGGTAATAATGCCTTTATACAATTCCATGAAGAAAAAAAAAGATGTAAACTCACTACCAAGAAAGTGTGTTTACTGTCTGTTGTGTCATGTTGCATAACATAAGATAAAATTCATATAAACAGGATATGGAAATAAGGAATTGACTAAAGAATTTTCAATTGTAGGATTTACACTACTGATTTAATAATATTATGAAAATATCCACATATACTTCAATTAAGTTAATCATATATCAATGATGAAATTCGATGAAAACTATAGAAAAGCACATATTTAATAACAAAATGTGTAAGAGGTGAAATTTCTGTTTTTTAAGTTTATCTCGATGAATATACTCTTTATTTGAGCAATTAATCAGACTATAGCAGAGCTAGTGGGATAGCTCAGCAGACTAAGCACCTGCTTAGGAACGTACAGGGACCATAGTTTGATCCCCATGCAACACATGCTATGCTGCCCCCACCCCCCGGGGCACAGAGCCAACCACCGAGTTTGAGCATGGTAGTACATGCCTGTAATCCCAGAGCTGTTGGGGGACTGAAAACAGAAGGATCACTACGAGTCTGAGCTGTGTAGTGAGACCATCTATCTATCTATCTATCTATCTATCTATCTATCTATCTATCTATCTATCTATCTATATATATATGTATGTATTTCAGGATTGTACATTAGGACTATGTCAACCTAGAATAAATTCTGATTAAGGGAAAAAGAATCAATAAAAATAAGTATTGGTGAATTTATCTTTGAATTACGGACTTATTATTGTATTCAATTTGTTCTGCTTTCTTTTTCCTTTTTTTCTTTTTTTAGCATGCTCTTACTTTTAACTTATTTCAAACTCTTTTTTCTTGTTTTCCCAAGACCCAAGGAAGGGTCTTCATTCATACTCTTAAATAAAGAAATGATAGCATGGGACACCAGAGATCACTAAACTTGGGTTTAGAAGAATTTAAGATCTATTTCTTCATTTATAAAATATATTTCATGCACAATGAAGACTAGATTAACCTGATATAGTTTTATAATCTAAGTAGTATATTATGAGACACATCAAAATATTCATTATCCATTCCAGATATGTATGAATTTTATATGGAGTTATAAATAAGTCTCATACTAATTGTGAAGTTTTTGGTTTTAGTAGGGAATAATTCATTGGTGCCTTCTTGAGCAAATTTGATACCATTCCTGCACATGACTGAGCTGGAACTATCAGTGGAACTATCAGGGTTTTTTGTTTGTTTGTTTGTTTGTTTGTTTGTTTGTTTGTTTGTTTGTTTTTGTGGGAGCAGGGTTCAAACTCACAACCTTGCATTTTCCAGGCAGGCACTTGTGCCACAGAGCTAATTCCCAGCCCCATGATTGAGCTGGAAATGAAGAAGTAAATTATCTTTTCAATAGTAAGCAGCATAATATTTGAGAGAGCATTCAAAGTAACCTGGAAGCAGACACCACAAAGTGATATCTAGAGGACTAATGCTGTAAAAAAATTGCATGGATTTTAACTTCTATAATTAACACACTACTTTAAAAATTCAAACTTCAGTTTTGATTAGAAGTTAGGACTATAAGTATTACGTATATCAAAATTAGACCAACATTCTAGAATACCAGAGCTAATAGTCTTCTGTTGCTCAATTTCAATGTACTTGATATATTGAGTTTGTCTGTTATGTGAGTATCTATGGATTATGCCCATTATGGTTGATTCATTTGTATTACTTACATTGATATTCTATAAAAAGCGGAAAAGGTGTTCATTTAATGAATAATTTGGCTATCTTTCATAAAGGTGGTTAAGGCATCAATGAAATATATAAGAATCAAATAAGAAAATGATGCCCATGTGTCCCCATAGCTATGTGGTGAGCATTTTGTAGCTAAATACATACGATTTTCACTCCATATGGCAGTGTGTGTGTGTGTGTGTGTGTGTGTGCATGTGTGTGTGTGTACAACCGAGGATTAGTTTCTTCATCCCAATGTCTTATTTAATAGAGTCATTCAGATTATGAATACATGTGTATATATGTCTGTAGGGAAAATGTTGAACTTTGTCTATGATTTTGGCAGATTTATTATAAGTACTTGCCTCATTCCCTTCATTATTATGTAAACAATTAAAACTACTTGAAATAATACAGTGGCCACCTCTTGTGTAGACTTTCTCTTAGACATACGTCTGACAGCTTAGGATAATGGGTCTCCTTCCCCTCAAATGAAAACTGTTCAATGAAAATAATAATAATGTGCTTGCAAATATCTAATAATAATTATTAAAAATTATTAAAAAAAACAGTAATAATAAGTTTACTAATTAGACCCCAAGAGAAGTTAGTGGAACTTCAATCTAGTTTTACTATGAAACACAACAGGAGGACAAGAATTGAAATGGATATTCAGCATGAACAAATAAGTTGTAATGGCATATGCTCTAGGTCTAATCAATGCAAGATGGACCACCTAGTGAGGAAGAGACAAAACTAGTTCTAGAAACACATTTGAATGGTGAAAATTGCATCTGTACACATAAAATGCTTCACTTGCTCTTATACTCTAGGTTTGGCAGTACATTTCTGAGAAAATGGTACACTAAGGAATCTGCCATTTGGTCCAATCATATGGCAGAGAAGAACTCTGAAAAAATAACTGTGATCCATTATTGATACACATTACTGTGTCATAGTAGATAAATGAGTGACATTTTAGAATTAAGTGGAGCGATTGTCACAACATAAAATGTTTAGTCATAATTTTTTCTTCTAATTGAATATTCTTCTGTAGCAGTGGTAAAATTTCCAGTCATAATTATTAAGTTCAGTTAACCTGTGAATAACACTCCTTATAGAAGTCAGTCTTTCCATCTTTCCTCACAGACTTGAATAAATTATTTACCATGACATCATCTGTGCAAATTATATTATCTAATTCACATGGAGTAAGGCAAATATCTCTTCTAATTTTGTGACTATTTATTCCAAGTTGAAAATCCCATCAACCTTTGTCCTGTAGATTTTCATAGAATATAAAATTCCTGCCGGGCGTGGTGGTGCACGCCTGTAATCCCAGCACTTGGGAGGCTGAGGCAGGAGGATCGCTGCGAGTTCGAGACCAGCCTGGGCTACAAGAGTGAGCTCAAAGCCAGCCTGAACTGCACAGTGAGACCCTGTCTCAAAAAGCCAAAAAAAAAAAATAAATAAATAAATAAAATTCCTATAAACACAATTTTTACTCTATTTTGAAGGATGTAAGTGTTCTTGTTTTAATTTAGGAACAGACATAGTACTCTGTACCTTCATTAAGCTAAACTATGCAATTAATTACATTTTAAATAAAGAAAAGATATTCATTTTAGTAAAGTGTTCTGGTGTTTACACATTTTATTTTAATATGCATAATTTCTGTCTAAGATATTGGTAATATTTGATTACATTTCAATGACTGTATGTGTCAGCATTTATAAAAGTGAAGTCAAAAAAACAATACATTGTACTTGATGTGTGCCATTATGATAAAATTTTGTGGTGTACATATGGTGCAGATATATTTTGAGATATAAAGAAAGATGGAAGAAAGGGAAAGAGAGAGAGAGAGAGAGAGAGAGAGAGAGAGAGAGAGAGAAACCATACCATTGGATAGCATGTTACAATTGTTACAATCATAGCAATCATAACCCAGTCTGGGGACTGAGTACATAGCTGGAGAGCAGCATACTTGCTTAACATGCTGGGGCTCTGGGTTCAATCACACCAACACCTCAAATTAAAAAGGAGGATTTTGAGAGAAATATTGAAGTTCTAGAATAAGTGAGGTATTTTTCCATTAAGAATTTACTTTCATTATTTGAATACTTGAAGCTGTGCATTGTGGGTATCGGGTATTGTATTTAAACAAGGAGAAAATAAGACAAGTTCAGAAGAAAGAAATCTCAATTGGTGTGTGTACTAACATGATTGATACAATCATTATGTTCACTAAAAGAGGAAAGAGAGAAATAAGGGTACTTATCATTTATAAATCTAGAAACAGAAAACAAATTTAGCATAACAGAAAGCTAATATGTGATTTTAGTGACAGGAGTGGGGTGGTAGGACTGAAGGAATAATTTACATAGGAGAAAAGCTGGGGATTACAGATATGCTATTTTTGTCCTGTTGATGATTAAAATGATTTTTTATGAATTCAGGACAGGGTCTACAGCATGTATGGGGTCTCACTACATAGATTGGACTCATAATGATTCTCCTATGTTCAGTCTGCCAAGCACTGGGATTATAGCTGCACCACTACGCCCAGTCTCAATCGCCATCTCAGCATGTCCTGCGGGACAGGGCAAATTTGGCATGCAGGAGTTCAAGCCCCTGAACACTATGCTCTGCTTAAGCAGATGCTTTAATCCATTGAGCTATCTGGCCAGCCTTATCAATTTTTAAATTGTAATCATGTTATGCATATTAAATATTCCTATTAACTATGTGAAAGATGCAACTAACTCAAACTCTCAAATTCTATTGTTAAATTTATAGGATAATAACAGCTTACTTATGTAGCAAATTACGAGGAATCATGTGGTCTCTGAGGGAAGGCAATTAAAGGACCACATTCATTTCTTACATTGTATCATCATATATATTCATTTTTATGAGTCATATATTCAATCGAAAAGTTAGAAATTAAAAACGCTATAAATATTACATAGCATTTCTATGCTACACAATAGGCTGAATTAATATTTAGAGTTGATACATTGCTGACATATAAACTAAGGATTTCCAATGAATTTATAGTTTCTAGTATTTAAAAAATTACCTACTATATGATGGCCACTACTGTACACATTAAGAGCACAATAATCATTATAGCCACAAAACCAAAATGTATAGAATGGTATTAGAACGTGTAGCAAGGTGAGATTGAGCAATAGAAAAAAGAAACAGTTGACTATATCACTGATTAACAATTATGAGTGATACAATAATGAAAATAACAGGGCAGAATATTAAAAAAAAAGTGGAGTAATCTGTCATTCATTTATCTCTGTCACATGGTCAGCTGATAGTTGATCAATACTTACAGGTTGAGGAACTATAGACAAATAGATCCACTAGACAATAGGAACACTACAGGGAAGACCTAGGGAGATAATGAACAGTCTTATAGATAGCACAGCTTCCCGCCAGAGAAGGGAGCAGTGGGGAAAGAAATTAGTGAGAAGTTTGCAGGAGAAAAAATTCATATAATTTGCAATTCATGAAAACTCTGTGACACTTTTTTTTTTTTTTTTTTTTGTAGCTGGAAATCACACTGGGTTTTCTTTCACAGAAGTACAACTTGATAATATTTAAATATTAGAAGAAGCATTTTACTACTGTATTTTACATGAGAAAGAAAGGAAGGAGACTGGTTTAGAGACTATTATGTTACACTTGAAGCAAAATGATAGTGGATCAAAGCTATATGGTTTGTAATATTTCATCTCCTAGTCTCTATAATTTTCTATTCTCCTAGTTTCTTTTAATACATTGGTCACTCCTTTCTAGCATTTTAATTTTATAAAGTATCAAATTCCTGCATGGACTTTGAAGGTTTATTTAGTAGGATTATCAGAGTCTTAAAAATGAAGGGAAGAGGAATAAAAATTTACTTCAATATTAATACTTTAATGCTGTGGAAAACCATTGAATGAGATTGAGGAAGCAGGTTTGGGGAATTAAATGACTTTATTGAAGGAAAAGCTATTTAGGTGGCATTTTTGACATCCAAAAGGCAATACAAAGAAAACAGAGGCTAACACCAATGAGGGAATTGTTAAATGTGGGCATATTAGATTATGAAAATATGTGAATTTTAGTAAAATAATGAGGAAAAAAATTCAAAGATCTGACCCTGCAGTGATTTCAACTTTTTGAGGGAACAAAAAGAAAAGGAACTAGCAAAGAAGACTGAGAAGCTCAGAATATAACAAAAGATTCTCAGTTAGCAATAAAAGAATATATTCTCCATAAAACCCTTTTGTTTTTAGGCTTATTGTTATGTAAAATAATGTGACAAAAGAATTGAGTTTAAAACTTGATCAAAGAGATATAGTATTACTATGCAGAGGATGGTGTCTTGACTCTGGCAATAGTAACACTTTAGTCAAGATAAATCCTTCAGGTGGAAAATTATTTTCTACATTGTAGATGTTTAACCTCCATCTTTGGCTCTGTTCTTGTGATTCCAGCAGTTTTCTTCTAGTTTTCACAATGAAAACTACTTGAAGACATTTTTAAATGTCCCTTGGATAACAGAGCATTCCTTCTTAAGAAAACTGCTGTACAACCAAGTGTTGTCTGATGTTGACTCTCTTTTTATGTCCTAAGCTTTGGTGAAGATTCTGACATAATTTCTTGTCATCATATTTAATAGAAAAATCTCCATCCTCATTTATTTGCTCCTTTATCAGTATACTAGACACATGACTCCATTGTTAAATTCTCCCATTTCCTCTGCCTATATTCTCTCAATTCCTTTAATGCATTGGTATTGCTAATAATTTTGTAATTTCATTTTAGAGCTTGGTTGTATCATTTTGCTATTTTCTCACTCTACTGCCAAGATGATCAGACTTCACAAATTTAGGTAGCTTTTGTTTTCTTTTATTATTATGGTTATTATTATTATTATTATTATTATTATTATTATTATTATTGTATTATGTACCACTCAGCCTGCCTTGGGGGTGGGGCTGGTGCAGCATGTGGTGCTAGGGATACAACCAGAGTCCCTGCAGTTGTCTAAGCTTTCCTAAGCAGGTACTTCACACCACTGAACCATATTGCCGACCCCTTGTTTTTCAATTCTTAGTTGTATATCTATAGATGTCAAGTGTAAGTTCTATCCTTGGATACAAAACTGATTACTTGATATCTCAACTTAAATTTTGTCTGTTTGTGTCTGAAAGTCATTTCACATGTAATATAAATAAAACTGAAACTGCCATTCACCATCCTCAATAACCTTCAAGTTATATAACCCAGAAATCTAGCTGTCTACAATCATTCCATTCTCCTTTCCACATTCATTTGCATCTTGAAACGTAAAAAGATTTGCAATCTTTCACTCACTGCCTCCTTCTCCTTTGAGACTATAGTAGTCCACTATGTCTAAATTAGAGAACAACAAACTACAAGGCAGTGTTTCCTTTTGTGAAACCCACTGTCTACCTCAGAAATAGAATTTTTTGCCTTAAATTTTGGGAAGCAGGTAATGTTTCCTTCTGATAATTGAGTTCTTAGATCAAATATCTTTACAAGTAGACTTTTTTTATTATTATCACTAAGGGTCTACAGAGTCTCACCTCACAGATATGACTCATAATGATCCTCCTGTGTTCAGTCTCCCAAAGAGCTGGCATGGGGGGTGCCATCATGCCCATTCTCAGCCCTCTCAGCGAGCCCTGGAGTTGGGGCTGGCACAGTACAACAGGGATCCAACCCCAGCTGCTGCAGCTGCCTAAGCAGGCACTTCAGTGCACATAAATAGGCTTTCACTCATACAATCCATGAATACTTATGGCAATAACATTTTTTTCTTAACCCATTGTTTTCTCCAGCATAATTTCCAAAATTGGAAATTTTTGTAAATATTCGTTGATGAATTTAACTTCCCATTCTCCCCACAACAGAAACTTCTTGAAAGGAAAATTCTCTTTTGTTATGATTTCTGTATTCTGAAAATCTCAAACCAAAACTGATATGCAGAAGTCTTTAATATGCCTGGAGTAACAGTGAATAAATCTTGGATGATTCACCTTTAAATACTGTACAATTTAGTCAGTGATTTACCAATTATTATTAATTACAGGCACATATTTTTATAATCTAAGTTACATATAAAAGCATTTGAAATATTAACTACAACTTTTATAGAACCATTGGACATTAAGTTGGTCTAACTGCTAATTACTTGCCTTTTGCAATTAATGACAGTGTAGCTACAAAACAACAATAATGTAATGGATCTGATAGTCTTAGATTTTTTTTAAGTGATCATGAAATCTATAGATGCTCACTGGTTTGTTAAGCAAAAATGGCTTTAAAAGTATATTTTAAGAAAATATAGACATCACAATATAGATATTATGGCTATGATAAATTCATAAAAAAAATTTAAAATGAGAAAATGAACCAACTTTTACCAGCAACCAACATTCTAAAGACTTATTTGCCACAATTAACATGTACAAATACATGTGTATGCTATTCTGTGTATGTCTAATACTCAAAGAGCATAGGTTGGAAGTATGGCTTATAACACATATTTAAATTAAAATATGAATTATATTAAAGATAATGCAGTTGGATTTTTTTAAATAATTTTTCCTGAGAGTAACTTTCCTGTCAACCTTTTGAGGAAAATAAATGATTATTAGTGAACAAAATTATATATACTTCTACTCTGAATATGATTTTTGCATTGTGGAGAGTATATCAAAAAGTGCATTCATGTCTGAAAGTCCAATATGTCAGGTGATCCTAGGCATTTATTTTACTTAGGAGTGTTAAACTCTTGTTGCAAGTATATAACTTGTTATTTCATAGTTACGTAAAGTTGTTTTTAAATGCTGATCTACTTTTTGCTACTTGCTTGCCATCATGTATTTTGTTCATAATAATTTTCATGCTAGAAATGATGAACTACAAGCAAGCATGTATAATTGTTGCATAATACTGCTATACTCTCTCATTACTAAAATTTAAATTAAGAAATCTCATTATGCTTTACGTGTAGATTGGATCATATCAGTCTTTTAAGTTTAAATTCATTTAATTTTCTCAAAGAAAGAAAAAAAAATTTATTTGTAACCCAGGGGTTTAGACAAACTTAATCATATCCAGATGTAAATAACTTGAAATTTAAACTTGTAATAATAATTAGTATTGCAAAGTTTTTCATAAATTAGCGACACTATTCACTTCACAATTTAAGACAAAAATCGTATTAAAACCCACCATCTTCTGGAACAGATTTTAGTTAATATTTAGTTTTATGAGTCTTCAGAGTTCTAACACAATGTCTTTCCTGCTCTTTATAGGGTTGGACATATTCCAGTGTTTTCTATATCTTCTGTGATTTTTAGACATGGACAACTTCTATTTACTTCAGTGGTTATGGGGATTAAGCAAGGTGTTCATATTTTGGTCTCTTTCCCTACTGAGTCTGAGATGTGGATCACAATGTTAAAATCAGCCTAGGGAAAGTTATTTTATTTTTTCTCCTCTAAGAATGTGGATGACTAACTCAGTATAATTCAGGGAATGTTCAAATTTAGAAGATGAAATAGATTACAGACTTATTAAGTTAGCAGATGATCAGCTGGTGACTGTTAAAATAACAGATACTTTACATGCCTGAATAGCTAATATGGACAGAAAATCAGTACCTTATATAAATGTAGATTTATAGACAATAATAGGATAGGCATTAACTATCTCTACACTATTATATATTTTTGGAAAATCATATGTTTCAATGTATTTTTAATCCTAGAAGGGACTTTGCAACTTGGCTGATCCAATACTGAAGTTGTTTTTCATATGAGCAATTTGAGACTTTAAAGTTGCAACATATTTCTCAAATTGCTCTAGAACTTACATTGTTTATTCAACTGTGATGGTAAAAACACATTTATTCTATTTTTATGTATTTAGGTGCTAGGGTTAGAAAAAAGCTTTGGAAGGCATGCTAAATAGGAGTCCTCACCAATGTTCTCCTCACTCTTTTATTTAATAATGCAAGTTACAATTTAACTTCAAGTATAAAACTCATGGCTCAGGTTTTCCCATGTTTAATCATGACAGTCATTTTAGATGGGTTTCTCAGTAGAAAATATATTTCTGCAGGGATGCTAGCCATCCCTCCTAGTGAATTAATAATGATAGGTCTAAGAAAACAAGGCAGCAAAACCACTAAAGTCATGGATAGATAACATATTGCATGTCTCCATTAGCATGTATAAAAATGCAACTTTTATATCTTATTTGAAAAAGGCTAATAAAAAGATTTATAGGTGTTCATGAATGTTTCTATAACACGTTCATAGCATTAAAGATGAAAATGTAGAAATATAAAAATGAGATGACATAGACATAAACACACATAAATTATATGTGTTTTTTTTTTTTTTTTTTTTTTTTTTTGCTTTTCGAGACAGGGTCTCACTATGCAGTTCAGGCTGGCCTTAAGCTCACTTTTGTAGCCCAGGCTGGTCTCGAACTCACATCGATCCTCCTGCCTCAGCCTCCCGAGTGCTGGGATTACAGGCGTGCGCCACCATGCCCGGCTTTTTATTTCTTTTTATTTTTTATTTTATTTTATTTTATTTTTTTATATATGTGTTTGTAAGAATGGAAATTTATTAAATGTGAAATGAATCTCTCTGTTAGAGAAGTTGGTTATATATCAATTTCCCAAAGTGCAAAACTAAATAAAACCAAGTAATATTCACAGAAAATTACACCCAAAGTAATGAAAGGCACATATACTTTTAGCAATAATAGAGCTCAGGTAAAAATTGTAAATATTGCAGCCCAGCCCAAACCCCACCGCTGGGAGCTGAGCCT
>PVJA010046542.1:0-15083 GCA_004027025.1 Myocastor coypus
GGGGAGGGGAAGGCAGGCCAAGGATCCTGACCCAGCTGGCGCGCGGGCTCGGCTACCAGCGGTGCGGTTTGGGTCTGGGCTGGAACAGGAAGTTAGTCCCAGGAACGCAGAGGCGGAGCAGAGGGGCGCAGGGAGCTTACCCGCGGTGGGCGCGCGGGCTCAGCTACCAGCCCAAACATTGTATTAGATATTATAAGTGATGAGGAAACAATTTAAAGTGTACAGCATGAGGTGATGCACAAAAAATGTATCAGTCTTTATACAAGAACCAGTCATCTTCAGGAGTAGGTATCTGCCTTTCCAGGTCCAGTCCCTGACAGATGCCATGGGATGACTACCTGTGGGTGTGAACATGTGTGTTACATGATTTTTTAACCACAGACTTCAGAATTTCTGTTAGTGACTGGCTTCCCACGGGCTCATAATTTCAGCAGAGCAAAATGCTTGGCAGTGGCCTTTCTCAGTGCATGTTCCAGGTTGTTACATGTACTTTCCCATTTCTCAAGTCATAATGCAATAATAAACTCTACTCCAGGCTGCCTGGGCAGTGTTATGAAATTGTTATGATTTGTTTCTGATATATAATGTAAATTATACAGTAATCTTCACTGAATTTTAAAGAGTGAAGGGAAGACTTAATTAAAGTTCTCTTTGTGGCTTTATGTTTTTTCTAGCCACAACCATCTGCAAGCATTTCCCCATGGCGTCTTATCTCTATCGTGCAGACAGTGTGGAATCATTATCATGTGTGGCAGGGCCACAGGCACAGAGACACATAAGAATAATGGCAGAGCACTTATTTTTAAAAAACGTAATTATCTTCTCCTCTTTCAGGCATCTAACCCAGATGAAGTTTCTTCTGCTTAAATGTGAGATGCTATTTTCTCCTGCATGGCTTGTTATTAAGGATACTGACCATTGTATTGTAAAATTTAGTCCTTTTTCTAGACCATAAACTTTGCTAAATAGAGAAAGGGGTAGAGTAGTAAAATAGCATGATTTTGTTTTCAAAATTCAAAAGAAACTCAAGAGCTTAAGAGAGTGTGACTGTTTTATTTATTTATTTTTTTAATGTTTGTCCATTTGGTTTTATTGGTAAGTGACATGACAGTTGTCTGTGTACACAAACATTAAGGGAACACCTGATTTATATTTATTTTGTGTCATTTCAAATAAGGATGTCTAAATAAACATTCTGTCACCAAATTTTTATAATTATTTCATGAAATCTCAGTTTTACTTACATTTTATTGCAGCTAATGCAAGACTTAAAAAGCAAAGATATCAGCAAAACATTCCGAAAAATAATTAACAAAAAGGAAGGAATTACTGCTATTTTATATAGATGGTGACCCATTGATTACAGTAATACAAAAGCTGTACAACTTGAATGCTTAATGATAAGAAATTTAGTTTTTAAAAATTTGTGAAACATCATGTGAGGGAAAGCTTGCCATGCAATTCTGAACAGTGAACCTGGTGAATAATATGTGTTACTATGGAAATGAGTCTATGACACATTAAGAAAAAAGAAAACAGTGTAAAGCTACATGTACAACACAACTTTGCTTATAACACAAATCAACAGAAATCATAATAAAAGATTAGTATTATGGATCATTTGGACTTTTATCTCCAGAGCCTGCCTGTTTTGTATTACTTATAATGAACAGTTATTAATTGTATAATTATAAGAAGATCTTTAAAATTCTCATTTTAAAGAGGATAAACATATTCTGCCTCATCCCTCCCACCCTATGCACTTGTAAAGCTTGCATAACGTTGCTACAGTTATGATTTGGAATGGCTTTAGGCGGCCCCTGAGTTTTGGTAGTTCGACCCCTGCTACTTCAAAACTGTAATTTTGCTACAGTTATGATTTGGAATGTAAATACCTGATGTGCATTATGTATTTTCCGATGGTTTTAGGCGACCCCTGTGTTTTGGTCATTCAACCCCCGCCAAGGTCGCAACCCACAGGTTGAGAACCGCTGTCTTATATCAAAGAGAAGAAATCTATTTTATTGATAACCATTAGAAAATTTATCATGTCTACACCCAGTGCTCTGTATAACTAAAATGAGGACAATAATATGCCTTGTATCAATTATTGGGAATGCATTATTAACATGTTTTGAAACTGTCACATTGTAATTTCTTATTAAAAGTCATAAAAATAAAATAATAATAAAAAATTTCTTCATAAAGTCAGATTAAATCTTTTTGTAAAATCCATGATAAGACAGAGGACTTTTAATATTTCCTGTGCTGAATGTTTTGTCTGCTATTATGTATTAATTGTCTAAGATTAAGGTAAGAGCTGCAGGAAATTACAACAGAAAACAGAAAAAAATATCAATGAGACAGTTTCAAAACAGTTTAGTAGGACAGTTTCAATAATAAATATATTGCATATTGCCTTCATAATACTCATTCAGAGTATGAGATGCAGGTATGATATCTTGTTGAAACACTATTAGTACTAACAAGGAGGAAATATCTTAGGATAGTAGCAGAATGGTTGGAGAGGAGAGAACAGATTGTGAAGTCACTGTGAACCCATAGTTACTTGACCATTTTTGCCTCTGTTAACACCCAGCCAAGAATCTGAGAGAATCCAAAACCCAGAAATGCACACTTGGTAAGAAACTGCATTTCTACATACTCACAATAAAGAATCAGAAAACAAAAATTAAAAACATGTTCAATAGTCCCAAAGCAATCACTTATAAGTATGTACCTTTATGTCATTAATGTTTACCTTTATACAAAAAAGCAAATGTTAATATGACAAACCAAAGACATAGAGAAAAGGAAAGACATACTATGTTCCTGAATGAAAAAATTCAATATAATTAAATCCTTTCTTTGATTCTATAAATTTAATGCAATTGCATTCAAAATTTCAGTAGGAATTTTTGTTGGTCCAGGTATGCCAACTTTAAAATTAACACCAAAAGGTCAAGGAAGGACAGGAGTCAAAACAATGTTAAAATCAGAGGAAGAATAAGAGTGCAGTGGAAATACTCCTACTACCTGATTTTAAGAATTGTTAAAGATCTAAAATAATAGGATTTTTCATAAAGTAAAAGACATATCAATCGGCACAACAGGATAAAATAAACAGAACTAAACCCAAACAAATATGGTCAATAGATTTTTGATAAAAGTACGAAGGGAATTCAGTGAATCAAGCATAATATTTTCAACAATCATATTGGGAATTATTACACATTTATATGCACAAACCCTAAACTGAGGGCTAGTGATACAGCTCAGCAGACTAAGTGCTTGCGTAGGTAAGCACAGGGGCCAGGGTTCAGTCACTGAGTTGGCGATGGCGTTGGGGCAAGGCCTGTAATCTCAGCACTAGGAAGGCAGATACCAGGAGGATCATTACAAGGCTGAACTGCATAATGAGACTCTGTCCCCACCCCCAAAAAACCTTAAAATGCCCTAACCTACTACTAAAGCTTTACACCTTAAACAAATATTAATTTATAGTGGGTTAGAAACCTAAATATAAAACGTAATATGAATGTAATGTAAATAAAATGTAAACACACACACACGTGCACACAAGAAAATAGTGAACATTTTCATAACCCAAGGTTACCTTGTATAAAATAGCAAACAGCAAACTCATTATCTATAGAAAACATGAATCAGCAGATTCAATTTTAGCAAAAGTAATTGTTTGAACTGGGGGTGTAGCTCAGAGGTAGAGCACTTGTCTAACATGTCCAAGGCATTGGATTTGATGCCCATAATTACAAAGTAAAACATTTGTTTAAAACAGCATTATAAGAATGAATAGAAAATCTGTGCATAGAAAATATTTCCAAACCATGTACCCAAAAATGAATTCATCTTCAGAATAATTACAGAAATATCAAAACTCAACAACAGGAAAACAAACAACTCAATTCAAAATGTTGGTAATCTGGGGGTATAGCCAATGGTAGATCACCGCCCTATCATGCAGGAGGCCCTGGGTTTCAACCTAGCGATGCAAAAATATGAAATAAAAATAAAACAAGGAGAAGACTTGAATACACATGTCGCCAGTGATAAAAAGATTCCCAGTCATATTTACCTTAAAGTTCATGGAACACAATGATTAGCTAGCACTATATCCCTATTAGAATGTCTGCAATGTGAAAAAGAGCAGGAATAAACACTGGCAGTGACAAGTGGTTTTGAGGTTGCAGTGTACGCTCATACACTGCAAAACGACAAATTAGTGCAATGGTTTCTTAAAAAGCTACGCACAAGCTTGCCATATGACCCACCAATCCCACTCACAGATACTCAAAATCTTGTTCACGAATGTGTAGAGAAGTTCTATTTTTAATTGCAGTACTTGGAAACAATCCAGACATCCTTCAAAAGGATGAGCTGTTGATACACAGCACATTCTAAACGAGTCCTGCACTATGATGAGTGAGAGGAGCCAGTCTCCAAAGATTGTATACTGGAGCCTATTGCAAGGATATGGGGTCCTGGAAAAGTCATAACTATGGTGGTGGACAGCAGATCAGTGGTTGCCAAGGGAGGACGTAAATGCAAAGAAGTAGTAGAAGGAGTATGGGAAGAAATCAAACCTCTATTCTGAACTTAGTGTAATTTCTCCACTTTAAAATTTAAAAGTTGACATCTAATCTTAAAAGTTAATCTCACTGTATGGTAGTTTAAGTTTCAAGAAAAATAATGCTGTGGATGGAACCCAGGCTCTTCACTGTGCACATCTCTAGCCCTTTATTTATTATTTAGTATTTATTTTTGATTTTGAGAAAGAACTTTGCTAAGTTGTTCAGTCTGGGCTTGAATTTGGTATCTTCCTGTCTTTACATGCTATTGGAACCTTTTATATGTTACATTTTTAGTTTCCTAAAAAGCACATCTCTAAACCTATATAGATCTCCAGAAAATAAAATTTGGAAGCAATATTTATTTCACCACCTGCCCATAATGTTAAATGAATCCACATTTTCCTGGTAAATAAGGAGGAATTCTTAGTTCATACATTTGTATTTTCTAGCTGAAATGTTTTACATCATCTTTTATTACGCATATATTTAATGAAAGCGGTAGAAACATAAAAATAGAGGGCAAGTAACTATACAGAAACTGAAATCTGAAACTTAACGGTGCAATAGAAGGAGGCACAATACCACCTCCCACACCTGAGGTACATCAGGCTTTTCACAGAAATGAGCTATCCATCAAAAAGTTTCAAGATTATAGTTATGTAGAGCAACAAGCCATCCCTGTGTTTCCCAGGTTGCTGTGTGGGGTGAAAGGAGTCCCTAGCAGAGCGGAGATTACTTAAGAGGGAGCAAGAGTCCTTGGGAGCTGATGAAGGCCAGGGGCTGAGTCCTGGCGGATAGAAAGGCAATGAGATGCCAGAGAATGCTGGCCAGGGGCAGCACAATTTGATCACACAAGGCCAGCTGCCCCAGCTAATGACTTTATTCTCAATAGGAATTTCTGTGGCATTTTTAAAATGGCAAGATCAAATTAGAAAGAGGGGTAGCAGTGTTTATCACCTTCGCATTGTTGTGTGATCACCACTGCTACCCATCTTCCGAACATTTTCATCTTCCTACAATGAATCCTCTTACCTATTCAGTAATATTCTTCCTTTTCATCTCCCTTTAGCTTGGCAAGTAACATTCCACTGCCAATGCATGAGTCTGACTATTCTAAGTAACTCATGTAATTAGATTCATGCAACAGCTTTCCTTTCAGGACTGGCATAATTCACTTAGCAAAATGTATGCGAGGTACATCCCTTTTGTCATTATTAAGAGAAAGATGACAGGCAGGCAGACAGACAGACAGATAGATGATGCATCGACCAATAAACACAGAAAGACATATGTCATGTTTCACTTATTTATTCATCTGTCAATGGACACTTCAGTTGCTTTCATCCCTTTGCTAAATCATGCTGCTATGAAAAAATTATTCATGTTGCATACTTGATTTCATGTCTTTGTGTATGCAGCCCAACGTAGGATCATGCATTCATTGTATGTTTAATTTTTCTAGGAACTTTCACACTGTTTTATATAGTGGCCAGATTTGCTCTTAGAAGATTACACTAGATGTAATTTGACACACAATGGATGAGACTTAGGATAGTGATACAGAGGCTGACTAGGAGATAATGGGAGAATCCTAGATAAGCCATGATTATGGCTTGAACTGGCACAAGTTAGAGCTGAGAGTAACAGGGCACAGGTGTGGACTGAATGTTAGCTTCCTAGGGATAAGGCAGTGGCTCCTTGTACAGATGAGGCACCATGCTAGACAATATAAGTCATGTGCCTTTTAAGATTTTTTTCTTTTAATATTTTTTTATTAATTTTAATGAGAAAGAAATAGCCATGATGGACCCACCTGCCATGCCTACCCAGAACTTCAGCTCGGAACCCCCTGCCATCCCAAGGTAAACAGCAGCAGTGGGCCCAATCTACAGCTCGAACCCCACCTGCCATTCTGACCGGGCTGTGCCATGGCCTCAGTCCTCATCCACCCACAACTCATCAACAGCCCGAGCTCTGATTCCACCCACCTTCCTGACCAGGCCTCACGACAGCCGGTAAGAACTCTCTTAGGCCATGTTCATTTGACTTGACAACTGCCCAAACCCCAACACCCACCGTCCCCACACAGCTGACCACCGTCCTGGCCCACAGGGCCTAGTGGTAGCCAGCCAGCTGAGCTCCAACTCACAGCCAGGCACATCTGGAGGGGAACATGCTTGGTGGATCCAGACCCAAATTTCTATAGGCACAACTACATAACTTCATGAAAGTGTAGAGATCACTGTTATAAAAATTGATAAACACAAGAAGCAAGATCCAATCTCAGGTCCCGAGTCCATGCAAAACAAACACAGGAGACACTACCGTGGGAGAAAATGGGAATCATGCAGACAAAATCTCTGAATCGATAACATCTGATGTAGACTGACAAGCGCAGAAACACGTATAGAGCAACTTAGATCAGAGATGATATCTGAAGTAAAAAAAGAAATGCATGAAATAATAGACTCTGAAGTGGAAAAACAACTGCAGAAATGTATAGAGGAAACCAGAGTAGAAATAACCTCTGAAATTAAAAAAGATATCTTTAAGTTATTGCATCTAAAATAGAACAACTTCAGAAATATAGAGAGGAGAACAGAACAGAAATAATCTCTGAACTAGAGATAGAAAGGATAACTATAATGAGAGACTTCAGTACTCCTAAAGAAGATATTGGTGAAAAAATTAGAGGAGGATAGAAAAATGACAGATTCCCTGATGGAGCAATATAGGAAAGAAATAGATCACATGAAACAGTTTCAAAGAGATATACAAGAAAATAAAAATCTCAATCACAAGCTGGCAAAACCATACGAAAGAAAGTGAATAGAGACTCAGATCTTGAAGACACCATCACAGCTAGTGAAAATATGAGAAATAATCTCTTAAAAACAATTAGAATGCAGGAAAAAATAATTCAACATCTGCAAAATGATGCAAAAATGAACAGAGAATAACAGGAATCAAAGATAAAGGAGTCAGCCGGGTGTGGTGGCGCACGCCTGTAATCCCAGCACTCGGGAGGCGGAGGCAGGAGGATCAGTGCGAGTTCGAGACCAGCCTGGGCTACGAAAGTGAGCTCAAGGCCAGCCTCAACTGCATAGTGAGACCCTGTCTCAAAAAGACAAAAAAAAAAAAAAAAAAAAAAAAAAAAAAAAAAAAAGATAAAGGAGTCAACACAAGTGATATAAAAAGAATATGGGCAGAAGTAATAACAGAAAATTGTCCAAATTTGAGAAAACAATTGGACATTCAGTTATTGAAGCATATAGAACTCCAAATAACATCGACCCAGCTAAAAACAACACCCAGACATATAATAGACAAGATCCCAGAAATTCTACAGAAGGATAATATACTAAAAACTGCTAGAGGAAAGAAACAAATCACATTTAAAGGAAAATCCTTCAGAATAAAGGCAGATTTCTCTTCACAAACCATGAAGTCAAGAAGAGCATGAAGCAGAGTCCTTCAAGTCCTACATGAAAACAAATTCAAGCTCAGACTACGATGCCCGGAAAAACTCTCTTTAAAGTATGAGGGAGAACTGAAATACTTCCATAACAGGGAACAACTAAAGAATTTGGTGACGTCAAAGCCAATCCTACAAAGTATACCTCAAAAAACTTTAGAGAGGGATGAAAATTACCTGAGTTCAACAAATCAGAACAGAAAGAACCCACCAAATAGGGGAACCAATTAAACACAGCAGAAAAAAAGGAGTAAACAGAAGTAAGTAAAGCTCATGCCACTCATAAGTCAATACATTTCAATTAGAACCATTAATGTAAATGGACTCGATTCTCCAATTAAAAGAATTAGGCTGGCAGAGTGGATAAGGAAACAAAACCCAACCATATGCTGTATACAGGAAACACACTGAACTCATAAAGAAACTCACAGGCTAAAAGTTAAGGATGGAAAACAATATTATATGCCCCAGCACCTAAGGAAAAAAAAAAAAAATCAGGGGTAGCAATCCTGTTTACGGACACTCTAAACTTCAAACCAAGATTGGTGAAATGAAATAAAGAAGGCCACTACATACTCGTTAGGGGAAAAATTCAAGATGAAGAGGTAACACTCATAAATATGTATGCACCCAACACAGGAGCACCAAGTTACATATGACAAACCTTAATGGACATGAAAAATCTACTATCCAATATGACAATCTTAACAGGAGACCTTAACACACCTTTGTCCCAAAAAGATAAGTCAAGCAGACAAAAAATTAGCACAGAAGTAGCAGATCTGAACCGGAACCTGGAACAACAGAACGTACTACTGTACTCTGAAAAAAAGATCCTAGAAGATTTCAGAAAATGGAAGGATATTCCCTGCTCCTGGATAGGAAGAACCAACATTGTCAAGATGGTCATACTGTCTAAATTGTTATACTGATTTAGTGTAATTCCTATCACAATACCATCAACATACCTCACAGATCTGGAGAAGTCATTCCTAAAATTAATTTGGAACCAATAAAGACCCAGAATTGCAAAGACAATATTGAGCAACAAAGACAAGGCAGGAGGCATTACAATTCCTAACCTAAAATTATAGTGGAAAGCTACAGTGATAGAATCAGCATGGTACTGGCAAAAAATAGAATTGAGGATCAATAGAATAGATTGGAAGATACAGAAGCAAATACATCCACAATCAGCCACCTTACCTTGGAGGACAAACAGGTTCACTGGAAGAAAGATAGCCCTTTAATAGATGGTGCTGGAAAAATTGGCTCTCCACATGTCAAAAACTAAAACTTGACCCAGGTCTATTACTATGCAGTAAACTAAAATCAAAATGGATTAAAGATCTAAATATTAAAAGTGAAACATTAAATCCCCTGGAAGAGAAAGTAGGAGAATATCTTGAAACATTGGGGTAGGCAAAGAGTTTATGGACAAAATCAAAATGCACGTTTGTTACTTGAAAGAATAAACAACTGGCACCTCCCGCAGCTAAGAAGTTTTTTCACCTCAAAGGAAATTATTAACAAAGTGAAAAGACAACCCACAAATGTTGAAAAGATTTTGACTACCAAGTATTTCAACAAAGGACTTCTTTCTGGAATGTATAAAGAAGTAAAAACCATTGGGATCCCACAATTCAAAGACACAGGCCAGAAATGGGCATCTGAGATGAACACACACTTCTCAGAGAAAGAAATTCAAGAAGCCTACATATACATGAAGAAATGCTCCACATCATTAGCCATTCGTGAAATGCAAATTAAAACAATACTTAGGTACCATCTCACCCCAGAAAGAAGGGCTATCATAAAGAAATCAACCAGCAACAGATACTGGAGAGGTTGTGAGGAAAAAGGAACACTTCTCCACTGTTGGTGAGAATGCAGACTGGTGCAACCATTATGGAAAGCAGTATGGAGTCTTCTTAAAAACCTAAAGCTGGAAATCCCATTCAGTCCAGCTATACCCCTACTGGAAAATTTCCCTGAAGAACTGAAAACATCATACCATAGCAATATCTGTGCACCTATGTTTATAGCAGTCCAATTTGTAATAGCCAAATCTTGTAGACAACCAAAATGCCCATCATATGAAGAATGGTTGACAAAGATGTGGTATTTTTATTCAGTGGAATAATACTTAGCTATAAAGAATGATAAACTAGAAGACTTCGTATATAAATGGATGTACCTTGAACATATACTCATAAGTGAAATAAATAAGACCTACATGTGTAAATATCAAATAGTATCTCTAGTGTAAGAACTCAAAAGAAGAAATAAAAATGGAGAGACATAACACAGATGAATGGTAATTAAAGTCTTAAGGTTTAAACAGCAAAGTGACTGGAAACAGAAAGAGAGGAAACATAGCAGGAGCAAAACTACACACTTACATGCACAGGATGAATTAGACAAGGGTCCTAAGAAACCTCAAAAGTTTTGGAAACTGATGATAGCAATATGTAACACTAAAACTATGCTTGGAATGCCTGTCATTCTGGCCTTTTAGATATGTGCTTCTCCCTGTGTAATTTCAGTTACTGTTATGCTTTCTCTCAAGGAAATGCTTGGTTTACAAGAAAACAGGAAAGGGTATTAAATGAGAGTAAGAAAGTAGGAAAAATGCTAAAGTATGTACAGGCTACAGTTTGGTACATGCTTATATTTCTAAATATCTGTGTACAAATGTGTAACTGCCTTTACCACATTGTATTGGCATTTATTAGAATATCAATGATCGAGGGAAAATACCAATTTCAAGTTAAGTCTAAGATGTTTGATATTCAGAAAGGATGATATTAAGCTCAAGCACGTATGTTTTAGAGTAATAGTACCACTAAGCTTTTCTTCTAGAGGGCTAAGAATATGTCTACAGACCAAAAATTAGAGCAGAAAGAAGGGCTACAAGGATAGCCAACATTTTGGCCCTAGCCCTTCCAGGTCAGTGAGGATTCAAGACAGAACAGAACCTGTGCTGTAACATCCTCTAACCCAGTGGTTTCCCAAATTTTCCGGTCAAGCAGATTAAGGGACCACAGAGGAAAGGGATTGCCTTAGTGTGCCTAAGCAGAGTCACTTAGAGAGCAAACATTCTCTCTGGCTTTCACGGAGAGCAAACTGATTAAGCAATGGCCGTGACTCATCCAAATGGCTGACACTGACAACAGTTCTACAAAGCACTGTACATGGTTCCAAAGTAATCCTGAGGGGATTAGACTGACATTCAGAGGTAGTAAAAATACACATTTTGTTATACAGGTCTTGCTTTAACTTGCCCTTAACCACCCTGCAGAAAAGTTTAAACATGACGCATAAAACGTAAAGGTAGTTTAGTATGCTGAGCTGTAAAAGCTCCAGTTAACAACTTCTAGCATTGCCAGTTTCGCCAGTAACCCACTACAATTATGGAACATTTAACTATGTATACAACTGCCTTCTTTTTATCAGTGGTTCTCAACCTTTCTAATGCCATGACCCCGCAATACAGTTCCTCATGTTGCAGTGACCTCAAACCCAAAAATAATTTTGGTGGCTACTTCAAAACTGTAATTTTGCTACAGTTATGATTCAGAATGTAAATACCTGGTATGCATTATTTATTTTCCAATGGCTTTAGGGGATCCCTGTGTTTTGGTCATTCAATCCCCGCCAAGGTCGCGACCCACAGGTTGAGAACCGCTGTTTTATATCAAAGAGGAGAAATCTATTTTATTGATTACCATTAGAAATTGTATCATGTCTACACCCAGTGCTCTGTATAACTAAAATGAGGACAATAATATGCCTTGTATCAATTATTGGGAATGCATTATTAACATGTTTTGAAACTGTCACATTGTAATTTCTTATTAAAAGTCATAAAAATAAAATAATAATTAAAAAATTTCTTCACAAAGTCAGATTAAATCGTTTTGTAAAATTCATGATAAGACAAACAGAGGGCTTTTAGTATTGCCTGCGCCGAATGTTTTGTCTGCTGTTGTGTATTAATTGTCTAAGATTAAGGTAAGAGCTGCAGGAAATTACAACAGAAAACAGAAAAAAAAATATCAATGAGACAGTTTCAAAACAGGTTAGTAGGGCAGTTTCAATAATAAATATATTGCGTATTGCCTTCATAATACTTATTCAGAGTATGAGATACAGGGATGATATCTTGTCGAAACACTATTAGTACAAATATTTCTTCTCATTAAACTAAGAGAAAGTAGCTGCATTTTTATCCTATTTTGTATATACAGATATATATTTTTTTTTCACTACGAAATGATCCATTTATATCCCCCTTTTCTGTTTTGTTTTCTCAGAGATGGTTGTTCCATTGCCATTAAAATATTATAGTGGTGTGAATTCAGCAACATAACCCTATATAATCTAATAGTCATTGACAATAGTGGGTTATCAGCAGAACTGGCAGTGTCAGAAGTTGTTGACTTGAGTCTTTTACAGCTCAGCATATTAATATGGCTTTACTTTTTATACCTCATGATTATACTTTTCACCCTGACTAACTATATATGCTGCTATCTGTGAACCAAACAAATACACTCAGGATAGCAATGTGTAATACTAAAACCATGCTTGGAATATCTATCATCCTGGTCTTCTACATGTGTACTGCTTCTAACGTCATATCAATTATTGCTATATTCTCCCTCAAGTAAATGCTTGTTTCAAAAAAAGGTAATAAAGGAAAACAAGAGACAAGAAAAAAAGACATAAGATTGTTCTGCTACATGGTTAGATTTCTAAATTTCTGGGTAAAAATGTACAACTGTTTTTTCACATTCTATAGATATTTAAAACTTAGAATGTCAGCAATTGTTGGAAAATACCTGTTCCATGCTATATCTAAGCCGTTTGATATTCAGATAATGATGTTAATGTCAACTGCCTATGTCATAAATAATAATGTCATTAAACTTCTCTTCTGTATGGTGCCTTTTTTCTTGATTCAAACAGTGATGCGTGGTGGCAGAATAAATAAGGCAAGCATGCACTGGGGTGGCCACCAGAAGCTAGGTGACATTTCAGACTCTGCTGCTTGGGTTATGTCACATACAGAGTCCTTTTTCTAGAGAGATTGCAATATATTTAGGAAGAAAGAAAAATCCCCTTTACAGAATTCTATGACTCAAAGGAAAAAATAGAGAGCAACTGTCTTTTTTTTTTTAAGACCCTATAGATAGATTTCACTGTTAAAGAGGCAGTGGGGCCACCCTGTGCATAGTTCCTCTGCCTCAGGGGACTCAGACTGCACACCACAGAACATTTCTCAGAATAAAGCCCAGCCATAAAGAAGAAAACTTTCTAGAAGTGTCCTGGGTTAACCTTGCTATAGCAAAAGTGGGTTGGCCTGCCCAAGTTGTTTGATCGCCTGTCATTTTCATTTAATTACGTGAGTGCCTCAACGTCATGCTGGAGGATGATGGAGAAAGAACTGTGTCCCAGAGAGGGGATTCTTTTGCCTCCCACAGGCAGATTCTCCATCTCACAGACCTTAAAATTCCATCTTATATCCATGCCAGGCCAGGCAATATGCTACAAGGTTTATGTGAAGTGTGACTGAAAACTGTGAAGAATGTTTAAATTTTTCTGAAAAAGTTATGAAAGTCCTCTTTTGTGAATTATGGTTGCCTCAATGGCCTGAATTGATTTAAACCATGTACCTTTGCTGGTCATTTTGGCTTTAGGCAAGAGACAGAAGTTGCATAGTTCTGGATTAGTGATCAAGTGGATGTTGTCACACTGTAAGGTTTTATAGCCTGCGTTTGTTCAGATATCACTCGGCAGCAACATTCACTGTATTTTTAAAGTCACAGTTCATTAAGACATTCATGAAAACACACTTGCAGATTGCTTCATAAAGTGGAAAATGTGATGGGACAAATGTGTTCTAACAATTGTTTTGATTTTAAGCATTCTTCTTATATTTATACCACTCCTTGCATATCTTAGCTTAGCTCTTCACTATTCTCTCATTTCTGGAAAAAATAAACACCTGCAATTTAAGGAGATGTTTATGTTGGTGTATGGTTTGTGGAGGTTTCAGTCCATAATCAGCTGGTTCTGGGCAGGGCAGCAGGACAGGCAGGAACAACAAGTGGGATTGAAGGAGGAGAACAGATACACCTACCCTTCCAGATGGCGCCTGCAGTGACCCACCAGGCTCGACCTCTCAATCTCACAGCCAGCTACAAGTTCACCTGTGGATTATACTGATGCAAATCACACACACACACACACACACACACACACACACACACACACACACAGAGGATCCCATCATCTCCCAAGCTCCACTCCTGGGAGCACAAGAGGCTTCAGTGGGACATCAAGAGAAAGCCATGAGAAGGTTTGTTCAGTCATGACAATGACCAGAGACCTTAATCTGTTATCCTCATTGCCTTTTCACAAGAGAGAAAAGTTTGGCTTCCCTTTGAAGCTCCATGTTCTTGGGATAGCCTTGCTCTACACCCAAACGTGTAGTTGGTATCCAGTCCAGCCGAACCCCATAAGTCAGTTCCTATTTTAAACTTTAACACACATTTCTTATTTTATGTCTCCACTCTTCCCACAGACACAGACATACTCTGACACCCAAAGTGATAGATGGATGGTAGACAGACAGGCAGGCAGGTAGGCCGGTGATGATTTCTTCCTATTCATTCTATTTCTCTTACAGTTATCATAACGTCTTTGTATTAGTTAAAGAACTGACACATTGGTGACCAAAAATGGTCAAAGGACTTTTAAAATCCACTTAAGCATACATGAGTAGATCTGGCTGAGACATCATCCAAGAAGGGGAAAAGAATACATACCACAGAGTGAATCTCTGGAAACCCCAACGCTGGGAGCTGAGCCTGCGCACCCGCCGCGGCCCAAGCTCCAGCACTGAACCCATCAAATAGCCCGTTTGGCAACCGTTCCGGTACACGAGCCTACCAGGACTACTCAATCCCAAAGCTCCACCTCCACCTACAGACCACATCCCCCAGGATTCA
>PVJA010046543.1:0-15090 GCA_004027025.1 Myocastor coypus
TTTTTTTTTTTTTTTTTTTTTTTGTCTTTTTAAGCCAGGGTCTTGCTGTACAGTTCAAGCTGACCTTGAGCTCACTTTTGTAGCCCAGGTTGGTCTTGAACTCACAGCGATCCTCCTGCCTCAGCCTCCCAAGTGCTGGGATTACAGGCATGTGCCACTACACCCGGCCTCTGAATCAACCGAGTCTTAAGCGAGTTCCTTGAGACACCCCAGAACAGTTGGATCATTGGACAGTCCATCCATTTTCTTCTCTCTGTGAGAAGGCAGTATTTCCCTGGGTTTTCAGAATTTGTTTTGTTTTGTTTTTTTGTGTGTTTGGTCTGTACTGATCCAGGGTAAGGGTTTTGGTGACTAATTTCACTAATATAGCCACCGTTTTTGTTCTTACTGCCTCTTGGCTCCATAGGTTAATTAGGTGAGAATAGTACTCCAAAACAGGCAACATGATTGCTTCTCAGACTTTTAGCTAAGATCAAGTGCAAAACAGGGAAGATAGACATCTGTCCTTTGGGGAGCCCCCACACATTAGAAACATTCCAGTTCTTTCCACAGGGAGAGGTTGAACAGTAGGGCTTCCTATCTCCTTGCTGTGTACTTAGCCAGGAAAGAGACTATGCTGACTCCTAACCCAAACTACCATCTTTGTTCTTAGTGGCCCCAGGTAGGCAGATGCTCTGGGTTATGTCTCTGTTGTGAAGCAAGCAAGATCTCTCATTTGTATCACATGTCTTTCTCAGTTTCTACCTTGAGGCTTTCTGCTGCTCGTTTTGATATTCTTGTACCTCAGCTTTGTACTTTACTGTTTATAGTGCTGGGATTGTATCCAGGACCTGGTCCTTGTTAGGTGAATATTCTCTTACTAAGATACACTCTCAGCCCAGCAGATCTGAACCTGTGTAATCCTGGCAATGAAAAGTGGTTGACATCCCAGGGAGCAAGCCTACATCAAGGGACACAGAAGCCAGTGGTTAAATGTTTCCCCTTCCTGTCACTTAATGGTTAGCTTAAAATGCATCTACCCACAGAGGCTACCGAACAAGGTCAGCCTTAGTTGCATACACTAGTGGATGCTTCTCAAACTTTATATAAAATGTTTAAGGATATAGTTTGATACTTAATATAATTCTTAAGTCAAGGGAAGACCTAGAAATTCTACAGTTCAAACAAGCATGGGCTGATTTTAATGCTGTGGGCCATACTAAAGTATACAAGTGGCTAGAAAATCACCTTTGCTTTTCCTTATTTTCCTGTTCCACTCTCCCACTGCTCCAGATCCCCTTGGGATCACTTCCCAAAATAAGCTTATCTGTGTACAAGTGTGTTTCTCATTCTCACTTTTCTGATAGAACCCAGGTTTAAAAAAATACTATTGAAGCAAGAATGCTGCTTCAACAGGTACCTGCCTGGCAAGCACCAGTCCTGAGTGTGATTCCTGGTACCAAAAAATAATAAGAATTCTATTTCAAGGATATATCCTATATAGTCACATGATGTCATGCACAATTATAATTCATTATAACCTAATGAAACATTGAAAACAATGTAGATGTCTACAAGAGGACTAGTTAAATGACTTGTGACATAACATAACTATGAAAACAATAAGGACTCTTTGAACACCAATAAAAATATGTATGCTAAGTGTAAAAGGCAGGGTATACAGTATTATATGTATTAATAACTTCATTAAAAAACTAAGAGGCAATTGTGTCTGTTATTTGTATATACATAAAATCAAGCTATAAAGATAGGGAAAATTAATATTGGTTTGAAAATGAGTAGTATGGGGGATATGAAAGATAGGAAAAGCATCCCTAGTAATGTTCTTTATAACCCTGGGATTATCTTTGCTATTGAATTAAAATTTTATGTTTCATAAGTATTGTATTTTTCTTTGAATCTCAAAGTACTCTTTTTTTTTTTTTTTTTTTTTTTTTTTTTTTTTTTTTTTTTGTGGCTTGCTCAGCCTACCCTTGGGGTGGGGCTGACACTGCATGTGGTACCTGGGATTGAACCACAGTCCCTTTGCTTACCTAAGCTTGCCTAAGCAGGTGCTTTAGACTACCGAACTATCTTGCTGGCTTTCAGAATACTCTCAATACTGAGATGACCTGAGGCCCACCTGGTCCTCATTTAACCCAGAGCCCAGGACCAGCATGTGAGTAAGATGGCCTGGGGCCTGCTCAGTCCTAATTTGACCAAGAGCCCAGGCCTGGCATGTGAGTGAGACGGCCCACAATCTACCCAGTCCTCATTCAACCCAGATCCAGCATATGAGTGTGGTGACCCGGGGCCCACCAGACCTTCATTAACCCCACAATCCAGGCCCAGCGTATGGATGAGATGACTTTGGGACCACTGGACCCTCATTCAACCCAGAGCCCAAGCCTGGCATGTCCAGTGTGGAACCCTGTGGCAGAACTCCCAGTAGAAGTTCTGCAAAGTGCTATATAGAGGCAAGACCTACCCTGCTTATCTAGGAGCAGAACATCTTGCCAGAGTGGCACAGCAGGTTTACTTCCAAGGCCTCCAACAAGAGGAAGTAGAGCACAGCAGCCAGACCCAAGTCATACCAACCTGGATGAGTTTCAACTTGATAGATCTGGACCTGGTGCTAAGGTAAGAATTCTACCAAACCTGTACACCAAAGGTAAAGCAGAGCTATACAAAATGACCAAGAGAAAAAGCAAACTGCACTCTCAGGCCCTGAGCCCACCCAGAACAAATACTGGAGACAATAGCATAAAAGAAATTGAAAATCACACACCTGAAATCTCTGGGATATTAGCATCTGAAGTAAAAAAACAACTGCAGAAAGGTATTGAGGAAATCAGATCAGAAATAATTTCTGAAATAAAAAAAGAAATGATAACTATAATGAAATACTGAATGCTCCTAAAGAAGACATGGATAAAAAAATAGAATACAAAAATGATGGAATCCATGAATAACCAATATAGGAAAGAAGTAGAATTCATGAAGCAGATTCAAAGTACTATACAGGAACTTAAAACCTCAATCACAAGCTGGCAAAAGTATTTCAATGAAAGTGAAAATAGATTTTCAGACCTTGAAGATACCATTGAAGCTAGTGAAAAGGTCAGAAAAGATCTCTTAAAAGCAACGAGGATACAAGAAAAAATATTCAACATATGCAAGACAATAAAGAGATGAACAATGTCAGACTACTAGGCATCAATGAGAAAGGAGTCAATACAAATGATATAAAAAGAATGTGGGCAGAAGTAATAGCAGAAAATTTCCCAAATATGGGAAAACAATTTGACATTCAGGTAACCGAAGCATATACAATTCAAAATAACATTAACCCAATTAAAACCACACCCAGACATATAATAATCAAGATCCCAGAAATTCAGTACAGGAACAGTATACTACAAACCACTAGAGAAAAGAAACAGATCACATTTGAAGGAAAACCCATCAGAAAAACAGCAGATTTCTTTTCACAAACCATCAAGTCAAGAAGAGAATGGAGCAAAGTACTTCAAGTCTTGCAAGAAAACAAATTCCAACCAAGACTAGTATACCTACCCTGTAAAACTCTCCTTTAAGTTTAATGGAGAAATGAAATACTTCTGTGACAAAGAATGACTAAAGAATTTCATGATGATAAAGGCAACCCTACACAGACTGCTAAAATATATTCTAGAGAGGGATCAAAATAACCATAATTCTATGAAAAAGAATGGAAAGAACCCACCAAATAAGGCACACAATTAAACACAGGAGAAAAAGAAGTATATAAAAGCAGTCTTTCCATTATTCTTTTGTATACAGCAGCAAAATATTTCCATCAACATATTCTACAAATGGACTTCTCCTGCACTGTATGGGTCATGATTCTCTTTGGAGCTACAGGATAGATACCAAGGAAATAGAAACAGCTTAGTCCCACGTGACCACCAGTAAGCGTCATGGACACTGTCTAGATCCACAAGATACTAGAACTTTGTGTAACATCCTATCCTCAAACTGTCAGAAGTGTTGGTCATATATTTGTCATTTCAGTCTTTATGTTATATTTTATTCTTAGCAAATCTTTACTATCATGAAAACTTGTTCTTAGTTCAATTGTTTTGAAATATTTAACATTGAATTAATATTTAATTAATTTTCTGAATATTGTGTAATCTTAATTTTTGTTTTAAGATTTATACTGTTTCTTTGACTTACAGTGTACTTATAAGACATATGTTTTCTCCTAGTGTTAGAAACTAAAAAGTATATTTCCATTTTTCCACTGACTTTATATTACTTCTTCCTTGTCTTTTACACATAAATAGGTCTTTTTTTTCCTCTTTCAGTCCTTTGAATTAATTAGTGTAGGTTCTTACATGCTTTTTTTTTCTAATGTGGAATAAGATTTAATTTTGTTCTTCGATAGCTATTTTTATATATATGCTTTAATGATTGTTTTACTTTACAGTTAGTTTTGGATATTTTCATTTTTATTATCTTGGTATAATTTTATTCAGATTTCTTGTGCAAAAGGTTACCTTTTTTGGAAATGTGCTATAATTTCAACTAAATCTAGAATTTTCAAATCTTTAAATATTTATTGCCTATCCCTCTCTACTTTGAGAATTCTAATTATACAAATATAAGTTTCCTAACTTTGGCACAGAGTGAACTACTATATGACTGATCTGTAAATGCTTTCTTCTTTATACAATTTTTATTGTTATATTTATTTAAGTTTATAAATTATTTATAATTTGCAATCTGTTAAAAAATACTGTTAATACTTAGTGTTTGTCATATGTGTGAAACAATATGGAAAGCATTATTACTGTATTCATATTTTATTTTTTGAATGAATTCCAAGTTAAATTATGAATTATATTCTAGGTCTGGGGATGTAGTTTTGAAGTAGAGCACTTACCACATATACATAGGTTCATTCCACAGTACAGGTATGAGAGGGATGAAGATGGGGCAAGAAAGGCAACAAAAAACTATTCATTCATTCTTTCTTTCTTTCTTTCTTTCTTTCTTTCTTTCTTTCTTTCTTTCTTTCTTTCTTTCACAGCAGAGTCTTGCTATAGAGTTCAGGCTGGCCTTGAACTTGTAGTAATCCTCCTGCTTCTCAACTGCTGGGACTGCAGGTGTGTACCACACCTAGTTTTTATTTGTACTTTTTTTTAAATGACAGTATTTTTATATGATGGCCATGATATTTTGTATATATAATCACTTTGTAGATTTCTGACAAATTCATTTCCAGTACCCTGTATTTCAGTCTACTGCCCAGAGCAGTGTCTACAGTAGGACAAATCCATTTATTACCTATTGGGGACTTGCCTGATAGCTCAGTTGTTTAAAGTGCCGCTTGGGCAAATGCAGTCAGGCACAGGGGACCACAGTTTGATCCCCAGGCCCACATACCATTTTGTAACCACCCTTAATGCAGCCAGAACTAGAAAAAAGTAATCCTCATTTATTACCTATAACTGTTAGTAATTATACATTTGGGTCACCATAAGAGGAAAAAAGCAAATATAGCTATGGAAGTACATGATATTTTTTTTTTTTTTTTTTTTTTTTTTTTTTTTTGTCTTTTTGAGACAGGGTCTCACTGTGCAGTTCAGGCTGGCCTTGAGCTCACTTTTGTAGCCCAGGCTGGTCTCGAACTTGCACCAATCCTCCTGCCTCAGCCTCCTGAGTGCTGGGATTACAGGCGTGCGCCACCACACCCGGCTAGTACATGATACATTTTAAACAAATTCTTGCTAAATAAGTAACATTTTAAGTTTCAGTATTCAAGAATTAAAGTTCAGTTATCATAGAAACTATCAGACTCTGATCATATTAAGAAAGTGATGAATATTTGCATGTCTGTTTTGACCCAGTTCTGTCCTAGGCCCTGGGGATAAAACATTGAGCAAAACAAACATGGTTTTACTCTTACTGAACATACAACATAGTGAGAGAGACAGAATTAATCAGTTATGCTCATGTTTGAATAATTACAAATGAATTGACTAAAGAAAAGAGACAGTTCTCTGAAGCATATGTAAAAGGAATCTGATATAGATGGAGGAAACAGGGAGACAGAATGCTTTTGTTAAAATCTGAACAATGTAAAAGCTGTGCAGTCTCCATCACACAGTCCATGTTAAGTATTTCCATCTGTTATTTCCAGATTTAGTAGGTATTTATTCCTGAAGTAACAAACGCATCACACAGTTAAATGTCTACAATCTATTATTTGTCACTATTTTTTGGGTTGATGGGGTGATTCTTTTGCTAGTCTTATGGGGAGTTCACTCCCATGGGTACATTCAGCTGGAGCCTGAGCCTCTCACCTTAGATATGGTCTTTCTAAAGGCTTCAATAAATAAATAAATAAATAAATAAATAAGCAAGCAAGCAATATTTTAAAAATGGCCTAGTGGTCTCAGAATTCTAAGAGGTTAAATGCAGAAGCTGGAAGGCTTCTTTAAGCTTAGGCTTTCAATCTTGTGCATTGCCACAGTTAGTTACAGCAAATGAAAAAATGAGCACATTATCACGGCATGAAGAAATAGAGTCTTCTTCTTGATTAATGGAGCTACAAAAATTTTGTGGTCATGTTTTCACCTTAATTTACTGTAGTCTCTTAGATAACATAGTCATTAATTTGTTACTCAACCAACATTGTTTTTTTCTTTTATTACTTTTAATAAGACATAACAATGTGACAGTTTCAAAACATGTTAGTAGTACATTCCCAATAATTGATACAATGCATATTGTTGTCCTCGTAGTAGTTATACATAGCACAGGATGTAGACGTGATAATTTTTCTAATCATTATTGGTACAAAAAATTTCTTATTGAACTAAAAGAAAGTAGTTGTATACATAGTCCAATGTGCCATAATTGCAGTGGGTTATTGGCAAAACTGGCAATGTTGGAAGCTGTCTATTTAAGCCTTTTACATCTCAGCATATTAATCCAGCTTTACATTTTATGCCTCATGGTTAAACTTTTCTGCTGTATTATTAAGGGCAAGTTAAAGCAAGACTTATGTAACAAAACATGTAACTTTTGTATCTCCCAAGATCAGTCAGATCCCCTCAGGATTTACTTTTGAACCATGTACAGTGCTTTGTAGAACTGTTGTCAGTGTCAGCCATCTGGATGTGTCACAGCCATTGCTTAACCAGTTTGCTCTCTGTAAAAGCCTGAAAGAATATTTTTTCTAATAACTAGAAGTCAAATATGAGGATAATTTATAATTTGCCTTTTTTTCTATGATTTTCATGAATTGTCATTCCACTTTCCTCAGAAATCAGTATTTGAACATTTCTTTGTATGGTTTAAAATGAATCATTAGATTAATAAATACAGGGACTGGGGAGATAGCTCAGAGGCATAAGCACCTACCCAGCAAGCACAAGAACCCAAGTTGGATCCCTGGCCCCACATGCCATGCCAACCCCAGACCCCAAGCACCCGTCGTGCTGGCCCCCAAATCAGGCATTAGTGATGCATGCCTATAATCTCAGCGCTCAGTAGGTTGAGACAAGAGAATCACTGCGAGTTTGAGACCAGCCTGGGAGCTACAAAAGTGAGCACAAGGCTGGCCTGAACTGTATAACAAGACCCTATCTTGAAAGAAAAGGAAGGAAGGAAGGAAGGAAGGAAGGCAGGTAGGCAGGTAGACAGGTCAGCAGGCAGGCAGGTAGGAAGGCAGGAAGGCAGAAAGACAGGAAGGTGGGCAAGGAGGGAGGAAGGAAGAGAGTGAGGGAGGGAGGGAGAGAGGGAGGGAGGGAGAAGAAGGAAAGGAAAGAAAGAAAAAAGAAAAGAAAATTAACAAATACAAAAAATTGAATCTTAGCAATTAGGAAAACCTGGGATTATATGTGATCTTTTTTTTTTAGTCTTTCTAAATTTGCAGTAATGTATGTTTTATAGTCAGAAAAGAATTAAGTCTATGTTAATGCAGCCATGCAGTTGTGGATGACGTTGGTAGGCATACAAACTAATTGAATAATGAAGTGAATTTATAATTTATTTTAAAGTGTTGATCTCAGGTTTATTTTTCCGTTTTAAAGGTGGTTTATTCCCAGCTCAAAGTTTGCTCTTTTTTTTTTTTTGTCTTTTTGAGACAGGGTCTCGCTGTACTATTCAGGCTGGCCTTGAGCTCATTTTTGTAGCCCAGGCTGGTCTCGAACTCTCACCAATCCTCCTGCCTCAGCCTCCCAAGTGCTGGGATTACAGGCGTGCGCCACCATGCCCGGCTGCTCTTTTGGATAATTCTGAATATAAAAGAATTAATAAATTTTATAGCTAAATGTGATGTTAAAGATATTAGGTACCTGGACTTTTTTTTTTTTTTTTTAAGAAGTAGCACATGAAAGCAAAAATATTTAATTGCTTGGAAAGTTATTTTATGAGCAGTACTACCACCTAACCTTTTTTCCAATATTTTTTAAATTGTAAGAATGGTAAGAATGCTGCTTTTCTTCTGATGGAAAGTGACAGGATCATCATGAGTTTGCCCAGAGTGAAGTGGACAGAAGCCGCACTGATTATGGCAGCTCAACTCCAAGAAGAGTGCATTGCATTTATTGTAGAAAACTTCTCCAAGGTCATTCACAGTGAAAATTTTACTCTTCTCTTACAGGTACTACATTTAAAATCATATCCTATATTTAGTCCCATCTTTGTGTTCTGATTTTAATTACATATGATAAAGGCAGGCTGCCTTTGATTAAATTAGTATGATTTAAATAAATTCCATAGCAGATGGCATATTTGCATCAGATTTAGAGCAGTGATGGACAGGAGTTTTGGCTCATGAGATTAGGAAGACAGGAGGGACAGGCTTGAGTGTCCTGGCAAGGCACATTGTAATTCTGGCCAACACTGGCTCTCAGTCAGCATTAGCACATTTTACAAACCAAAGTTGTAAATATGTTTTGCAATTACAGTTCATGCAGAGTTCTCTATCTTACCAGGAACTACTTTCTTTCAAACTGATTATTTCTAAATTTTGTTATCAGGGCTACCTTAGCTCTCAAAAACAGTATGTCCGTGTATATGTATATATGTGTATATGTAGATTTTTAAACAAAGGAAAGGCAAAAATTTTTCTTAATGCATATTCACAATATATAATAAATTCATCATGGGGAATTGGAAAATGTAGGTATTGCATCTTAATCCTTCTTTCTTCCCCTTTCCCTCCTGACTCCATGTCTCTCTAAGATTCCCTTCCCATTTCCAGGAGGGTTTCTTTGTTTCCTATTATCTATCCTTTATATTACTCTTAAGTTACTTATACTTTGTATTATAACCATGAAACACTTAACCTTTTGTGTCTGATTTATTTGCTTAGCATTTAAGTATTTCTGTTAGACTTCACATAATTGTAATGACTATTTTGCTGTCACACCAGACTTTCACATCTGTTATACATTTTAATAAATGTTTATTAAATAATATTTTCTATGTTTCATAGTCACAAGCAATGAGCAGCACCGCTGATCTGTTGGACAAAATTTTAGAAGCGATTGAAGGAAGTATTACCACTGAAAATAGTTGTTCACTTCTTATGGCTCTGAACACATTGTTGAACTCTGAAAGTACAAAGGAAATGGTACTGAATGTAAAATAATTCATTAAAATAATTTATTTTTGTAGTGTTTTAAGATTTTAAATGTGCACTTTAGGTGTTACATTGGTTTCTGAAATTAGGCAGTGCACACTTAGGGGTGATTATGGTCTTTACTTTTGTGTGTATATGTGTGTGAGGTTTTTTTTGGTTTTTGTTTTACAGTACTGAGGATTGAACTCAAGACCTTGCACTTGTCAGACAGGCACTTATGTGGAATTTTTCATAATAAAAATTTTTAACGTCATTATCCTTCAAATGGACTTTTATAAAAGTTTAAAATTTGGTAATTAACCTACTGGCCCTGGAACCATGCGTGCACTGTGTTGGCCACCAGAACCAGGCATAGTGGTACACACCTTTAATTCCAGCACTGGGGAGGCTGAGAAAGAAGAATTATTATAAGTCTGAGCTGTGTAGTGAGACACTGTATCAAAAATAAATACATAAAAATAAAAATTTGGCAGTTTAACTCATTAGTTCTATCAAAACATGGATTTTGATAGCAGTATTATTTGGCACAATGTAACTTTCTCATCACTATATTAAATTTTCAGATATAAAATGTATATTCATAATTTTAATCATTTTTATAATGTCTTTAATTCCTTTTTAAAAAATCATTTCACAATTATACTGACAAAAAGCAATTCAGAGACCATAGTTTTTAAATGTAATTAATCCATAATAATATACTAATTCTAAATTAGTATTGTGTAAAAGAAAAAGTTGTACCATACTTAATACTATTTCATAGAATATTTGACCTTGTAATGTCACAGATGATTTTAGAAGACTATAAAAGATATTCATATAAAGTCTGTTCATACTTTAAAATAACATTGAGCTGAAAAGATAAGATTTAACTTCACATTCACTGTAAAATTCTAATTAGTGAACCTTTATAAATAACTTGTAGCCAGCAATTTAAAAAAAAATCTTAAGTGATGACATCATTGATCTAGCTTAGGAGTAAGTAGATTCAGAAAGGAATAATGACTGGTTGCTATGACAGTGTGGCTCTCACCAGCTGCTGATTTGTTGCTTGAACACAGGGTTTTACGTATAAGATCCAGGCTCTGCGTGATAAGCTTTGGATCTTCCTGGTTCAGTCTTTCTATGCTGTTCGACACACAGAAAGCTGGAAGCTGATAAGCACAGATGATCAACAAAAAATTCAAGCAGGTATTGTTTTTAATTCTTATTGTGTGATCTTTCTAACAACAGATATTGGAGAGTGTTCTGATAAGCAGAGATTAACATTTGTGTGCTTCTGTTTAATAATAGAATGCTAATCAAAACTAGTGACGGTATGTTAGGCAGTTTTGATAAATCATGTTTTTTCCGTTTCATAGAAAATGAAACTCACTTCCTTTATATGTTCATATCAATTTTTAATCCTGTATACTAGCAATACTATTCTAGCAAAATTTGCTTAAAATCATTCTTATGAAGAAGGTGAAAATATTTAAAAAGCCACATAGAATAGATTACACAATGTACTTTTTTCCCCTTTAAAATGTATTTTGCCATAAAGCTTTTCCATCTTTTCATTAAGATACCTTTTCTTATGGTTTAGCCTAGATTAGATGGCTTTATTTCACAATTGATTGCTTGATGTTGTGATCTGTGCTATTGTGGAGTGTCCCTCAGGAGCTGCAGAGTGGTCTCTGACATTTAATAGGTACCATCTGAAACATTACCATTAAACAAAAGGTATATATTGCTCAGAATATATGTTTGTTTCAGAAATAACAAAATTTGAGAGTGTGGAACTAAAAATGGCTTCATGGCTATTTTTGGGTTAAAGCAGGTGCTTTAGACAAAATACTGGTATAATGAGTAAGTATACTTTTAAAAACAGTTAAAGCTAAAAGACCATGTTTTAGGAAGTAAATATTTTTGCACTATCAAATATGGAACCCATATGTGATAAAAATATATTTTTGATAATACATAGGTATTTTGTGTAGTGGCATAATCAAAATTAACACACTCTATCTTGCAATATAGATAAGCATGATAGCGCAGCTAGATGTGGAGAGCACTTCTCAAAGAAACTCCATTTCTTAAACAACAAAAATTAGATCTTTAAAAATTGAAAAAGTTTTGCTTGTGACTATTTCTGTACTAAATTTTTAGATGATAGTTTACTAAAAAATCTGAACAATGTGAAGAAATAAAGCAAGAGCAGCATTCCTTGCATAGATGTCTTTCACCTCTCTTGTGATATAGGTAGCAAACTTTGTTTTTCTCTGTTTTAGAAGATTTCATATATAAGTTGAACATTAGTTTCTTTAATTCTTCAAAGCACTATTTAAAACTATATCCAAACACATATATCTAAACAAAATGTCATTGCTAATATAGATAATTATCAGAATGAATTTTTCATTTTATTACATCAATGTGACATTTTAAATATGTTGAATTATAATGAATCCTGACTTATGATAATTACTGCATTACAAAGCCCAAATCCTGGGTTGTTTCATTGTAACATTATTTATGTTCTGTTTGAGTTACTGACCTTGAGGAAAAATTTTTATTAATGCCTTACTATATATTATTGCATACATATTTAATTACTGCAGATCAGTCTTTACAATGCCATTTTGAAGATTTTATTTTGCTTTAGAGTACATATCTATAGAATGTAGATTGTAAAAAATACATGGTAGAGTTACAGCTGATTTACTATATTTTATTAGCTGTTTCTTTAAGAAGTCAAATTTTGGAAAAATGCCTTTTAAGCTCCATAACTTACAAAAGGAAAAAATACATTAGTTAATTATATTTCATTTAATTATATTTATTTAATTCTAAAAAGAATGAAGAGTTTGAGGATTATTTTCAAGAACCTTATTTTTTTCTCTTTTCTTTCTCTTCCTCATGATACACTGGCAAAGCCAAAAAATACTTTTAGTTAAGTTCAATGGAATATCTTTATAGTTCTTAGTATAAATATTTTCTCATATTTAATTAGTAATAAAACATTACATCAGCCATAATTTCTTGGTAAACTAAATGAAATTAGTTAAAAATGTACAGTTTGAGAAAATTCTGAGTTTTGTAAATATATTAATTTTTTCTCTGTATATTACTTACTTAGTAATTCTAAAAACAAAAACATAGGAACTAGAGCTAAGATTAAAAGTAAGATTCTTTTTTAAAGATTCTAAAGTAAAACAAGGAATTGTTTTTGTATACTAGATTTTTAAAATTTTACATCAAAATCCTATATAACCTTTTGCCACTAGCTTTCTCTATTTTTGTAGTTCTATAGTAATGCTTCCCATAAAAATAAATTGCTGTTTCTTTCTACAGCTGCTTTTGACAAAGGTGATAACCGAAGACTTGGCAAAAAGCCTATATTCAGTAGCTCTCAGGTAAACTTTCTAAATTTTACAGGTCCAAATGAGAAAATACACCAACTTTTATTATTTTCTATTTCAAAGTCTGTTTGTTTATTAATTAAAGCTAATTATTGATGACAGTAACCCTGAGTCTTTTAAAAGTGAATATTTAAGGATTATTTATTTATGTATTTATTTTGTACTAGGGGCTAAATTCAAGGATTATTGAGCTGTATTCCCAGTTCTTTTTTTTTTTTTTTTTTGAGGCAAGTTCTCACTAAATTGCCTAGGCTGGCCTTGAACTTTTGAGCTCCTGTCTATCTTCTGGAGTAGCTGGAATTACAGATATGTGTCACCATGCCTGGTTGGTATAAATTTTTTATATCCAGCTGGCATGAAAATTATCTACTTTTTTCATATCCTTGCAAACCTTTTTGGCAAGTACTGTATTACAGCTATTCTAGTAGATTAGGAACTCTTTAAAATTCTAGGCTTAATTCAGTGTTTGTTTTTCAAAGAATCTGCATAATACTTAGTGATGTGTATACAGTGTCAGTTTTACAATATGCAAAGATTCTAGAGATCTGTTGTACAAAAAAGTATGTACATTACTGCACTATATGCTTTGAAATTTAATATGGTAAATTGTGCCATTTTAAAAAATATATTTAGTACAGGGTTTACAGGGTCTAACTACACAGATTGAACTCATAGTGATCCTCCCGTTTCCAACCTCCCAAGTTCCATATAATTTGTTAACCACATACACTCATTACTTGATGTATCTGTTGTAACTCAAAGTGTATTTTTCTTCAAAAATGTGATTAATAATGGCTAGAGTTCCAAACTAACCTTCAGCTGCTCATATTATCAGTAATATATTTGAAATATAAAATCACACTAACCTAGCCTACTATGTGCATTACAATGGTAATATAGAAATGTACATTAGAGTTTCAGTTTGGAATGCAAAGAATGTACTGCCCTTGCAGAGTGGGAGTCCTGTTTTCTTTCCGATACAAATTAACACATCCCAAGCTATAACTGAGCTTTCATGGCTTAAGGTAGGGGTCAAATTCTAAATGTCTTGAGAAATTGAGGCATAGGTTTTTTCTGAGTATATCACCTCTATCACTATTTTGTAGAGTGTGTTTTGCAGTATACTAGTTTCATCATATATCCTACCAAAGAACATCTAGCATTAACTAAGTTTGACAATTACTATATATCATAGCTCTTATTACTCCCTGGAAATGAAAAATAAACCTTAAAAGTGCTGAGAAAACTACAGTAAAAAAAAAAAAAAACACACACACACACACTTTGAATTGTTTCTTTTTTTTTTTTTTTTTTTTTCAGAACCAGGGATCAAATTCAAGACCTTGCACTTGCCAGGCAGGCACTTGTGCCCCTGAGCCATCTCCCCAGCCCCTCACTTCAAATTTATTTCATCCAAAATATCTAACTATTAAACTATGGAATACCACTATGCTCCCTCTCCATTGTATTATATAATTCCCCATTTTTTCTAGATGTTGTAGGTAAGGACATTGTTAGATGTGCTTAATTCACCGTAATCTGTGGGGGTTTTGTATTTTTTTTTTTTTTTCTTTTTCTTTTTCCTTGCCTCACAAGAAAATAGGGCAGATTCTCGTTGTTCTTTCTAAATTCTTTTTTTTTTTTCTGTCTTTTTGAGACAGGGTCTCGCTATGCAATTCAGGCTGGCCTTGAGCTTGCTTTTGTAGCCCAGGCTCGTCTCAAACTCACACCAATCCTCCTGCCTCAGCCTCCCAAGTGCTGGGGTTACAGGCATGCACCACCATGCCTGGCTTTCTTCCTAAATTCTTGACTTGATTTTCTAAGTGCTTTTTCAATTAACAACAATGGAAAAGATGTAGAATAATAAGTTTCCTAAGGCAGGCAGTAGTGTAGTGAAATGGATACTGGTATGTGGGTATACGGAAGAATTCAAATCTTGGCTTCACATTTATTATCTGTTAGAATCATAGAACACTGCTCTGAAGACATGTGTTTCCCACTCTAAAAACAAGTAACTTAAAGCCCAGAGATGGTAATAACTTCTTTTTTTTTTTTTTTTTTTTTTTTTTT
>PVJA010046544.1:0-15052 GCA_004027025.1 Myocastor coypus
GCCTGAAACACAGGCAACTCACAAGATATAGGTAATAAATGAAGAAAAGACAAATTGAAAGTGAAATAAGGGGGCTGGGGAGATAGCTCCGAGGCACAAGTGCCTGCTGGGCAAGTGCAAGGTCGTGAGTTCGAACCCTGGTCCCACAAAAAAAAAAAAAAAAAAAAAAAAGTGAAATAAAACCACAGTTATCAGCATGGGCTCTATGACACTGTTCAATTTAATTAACATGTTGGTTGTTTCTTTCAATTTTGACTTGTTGTTTTATTTAATTTGGTAACCTACAAGTTCTGATATGAAAAAAAGTGTTTTCTGTTTTGTTTTATATTTTAAATAAAGGAAGAGGGCATGGACCAACCAGATAGCTCAGCAGACTAAAGCATCAGTTTAGGCAGAGCTCAATGGTTGGGTTCAATCCCTGTCTTGCTGTGCCGGGCCCACCCCCGGGGCACACTGAGACAGGGATGCGACTGGGTGTGGTGACAGGTGCCTGTAATCCCAGTGCTCAGGAGGCTGAAAACAGGACAATCCCTGTGAGTCTGATCTACATAATGAGACCCTATAGACCTTGTACTAAATATATGAAAGAGAAAGAGAGAAAGAGAGAAAAAAAGAAAGAAAGAAAAGGGGCATGGATCATGTGTACAATATTGTTACCCTTCCTGCTGTTTGCTCCCATCACAACTTCAGGGTTCTCATAGTGTCCCTTCGTGCTGTCCCAGAATTTAGACACTCCCATATCCCTAGGAGGCAAGGTCTCATAGAGGAGCACAGAGATCAGCTACTCTTGGCCAGACATTCCCAGGTCAAAGCAGTAACAGAGTTCAAAAATGTATTCTTGCCATCTCTCTTCCTGGCTTCTATAGTGCGGTGTAGGGCTAAGTAGAGAAACACACTTAATGAGAGTGAGAGAGAGAGACAGAGACAGACAGATAGACAGACAGACAGACAGACAGACAGAGGGAGAGAGATGAGAGAGAGAGAGAGAGAGAGAATATATAAAAGATTTAAAGATAGTCCTGCAATAGCTGCCTGCGGAGTCAGGCTCCGAACTGGAAGGCAGGACCATCTGTGCACTGGCTGTTGTAAGGACCTGTGAGCCGCTGAAGGCCTGGAGCTCACTGTGCAGCCCCGTGCTGGTCTCCATCAGGAAATCTCAAGTCTTTGTGGAAGCCCACAGACCCACATCCAAAAGGAGGGCTGAAGCTCAGAGCTCCTGTAAAGAAACAGAGGAGACCTCCCTCTTCTTGCCTGTTTATTCCACCCAGACAAAGAGCCTTGGACAGACGCTGCTCCTCCCAGCACGGCTCCTCCATCATTAGGAAATCCATCCTAGCCAAACCACCCACACCCAGAGCCAGGCTAGATGAGTCACTGCGCATGTCTTATTCAAGTTAATGCCCCTACTAACCCTTGTGTGCAGGCCATGTCCCTCTCTTGTAAGGCAAGTACTAGAGCTGGCTTTTCCTCTTCCTTGACAAAATTCTCCTCTCCTAGCAGGCTACAAAAAAAGGCTATCGAGTTCCATCTCTGGATCTCTGCTGCGTATACTATAGAAATTGTTCAGAGTATAGGTAGGGATCACAGCGCATATCACGTAGACATCTTGAAAATGTCATTCTCATTCCTTTACACTTACGTTTCACAAAAAGAAAATCTTTCTTCATCCCACACAGCCTTGATAAGAAATGCTTTCCTCCTAACTACGCATCACCAGTTCTACACTGAGGAAACAGAAGAACCTTACTAAAAGGTGCCTGCCATATGCGATGGAAGAATGAATTACTTGGGACACAGAGATAGCTCAGTGGACTAAGGGCAGGGACCGCGGTGCCATCCCCAGCACCACATGCTGTGCCAGCCCCACCACTGGGCATGCTGAGCAGGTCACTGAGACTGAGTATGGTGGTGCACACCTGTAATCCCAGCCCTGAGGAGGCTGAAAACAGGACGATCACTGTGAGTCTGAGCTGTGTAATGAGACCCTGTACCCAAATACATAAAATTAAATTTTAAAAAGTCGATTACTTACTAAGTTGGTTCACTGACAGTTAAAGTCAGTGCCTTGATAAACAGCATGGATTATGGAACCACCTGAGCTTGCATTTCACGTATCTCCCTGATTAGTTCAAAATTTGAGCAAGTGGTTTTTTCTGTTCCCCCATTTAATTATGCATAAAATAGGAAAATTATACTATAAATCCATCAGGCACTGTGGCTATTGGGTGGGTGTAGTTAGATATAGGTAGATATTATATAAATAGACAGACAGTGAGACAGACAGACAGATAGACAGAGGCACCCGTGGCATTTGGAAGTTCGCTTGGCTCTCGTAGTCATGCTATTTTTCTGCAAGACATACAATCCATTCACAGAGCACTAACATCGAACCACTTTACTCCAGTTCCATGATACAGTAAGGCAAAGTCCCATCACATCCTAACTGTACTTAATAATTGATTTTTCTTTAAAGCTTACTGTGCAGACAGAATGTGCCAAATGCTTTCTGCTGAGGGGCAGCCATCCTTTAAGTGATCACAGCTCTATTCTGATTCTAGTTTCCATTCTTTGGGCATAAGATGGTTGTGTGTTACCAGTCAGAGCCAAAAGAAAGGACGGGAAGACTGGATTAATAGAGCCGCAGGGGTCTCATCCAGCTTTCTCTTCCTAAGCGATCCCTGAGCCATGAAACTCCTCACATTGTTGAGGGCTACAAACAGAGCTAAGGAATGCTATAGGCAAATTTATGTACCTTGCCTTCCCACATGTAAATAAGTTTATCAAACTCTGATTTGCCTATTACCAGTTGGTTGCTTTCCAGGTAAAGGAACAAAGACCAGGCAGGGTGAGGCCCCCTGCAATGTGATGCCTTGTCCCCAAAAGCCAGGTCCCTTAGCTCTGTTCTTTGCCCCTTGCTCCTTCAGGACCGTAAGCTTCTGATTCCTATCACTACCTGAGATTTAATGAGATACTTAGTCATAAAATTTCCCTGTTTTTCTAACTTCCAGTATAAAATAATTTCCTTCCTCCTTAGGTCTTCACAAAGAGCCCTTATTTAAATCCTATATCCTGTTTTAGATTACTTGTATCATTGTATGACTGAGATGGCCACAAAGTTCTCCATAATGTGTGCTCTCCTTTGCAACACTAATATACCCATACTTGTTGTCTTCTGGTACCTCTGTGATTTCTGTCTGAAAGGCACTGGTGGTAAACAAATAATGCATATACATATATACAAGTGCACAAATAGAATAGTGCCCAACACGTACTGAGTAGTTCAGAATCTTGCCTACTATTATCTTATATAGATTGAAAGTATTAAATACAGGAATGGGAAATTAAATAAAATGTAAAACAACAACAAGAACCAAGAAAGAGATCCAGAAGGTCAGACTTATCAATGTAATAATAAAATATAGCCGGAAGTCAGTCCTTAGTCAACAAGATGCCTCTCTGCAGCAGAGCTCCCTGGGACTTCTGCTCATTGTACCACATAATGCAAAAGCACTAGTCTAGGGCCTGCAAACACTTAAAAGGTACAAGGCGGTGTATTAAAAGCAAGGACACCATGGCTAGCGCATCCAGAGCAGGCAGCCCTTGAGCTGTTTTTTCCACCATCTCCATCAAGAGCTCAGAAGCCCTCAGGGATAAGATGAAGCTTTACTGTGTCTTTACATCCACGCGAGCCACAGAGGACAAGAGCATTCTTTGCACCCAGAAAAGGCACGTGACAAATATGCTGGACCTCCAGGTCGAGGAAGCTCTCGGCATTTTTGCCTGCAGCTCCAAGCAGAACACATTTCTGCACAGCAGTCATGGCACTGTCGTTGGGCACTCATAGTGTGGCCCCATGACAGTCATTTGCAACGTCAACTCGAGTCACATCCCAGCAGTGTTGCTATCACTCTTGAGTTAAAGTCACCTTGAAGGCTTCCTCTACCAGGCTGGGATTATTTTTCAACTTTATTGCTAAGCTGATTTGTTTTTCATTTGCTTATTCATACATTTTGCTGTTAACCAGAAGTATTTCTTCAGTGGCTCGTCAGAAGTCGGGGCATCTTCACAAGATAAACCTTATGAGGCTGCGGGAATAACAGGTGAAACGAATAGCGATTCCACTTTCACTGCTCATTCCCCAGCCTCTGTTCCAGGTAGTTATCATTTCATTCCACTGATAAGAGTAGCAAGCTCACAACAAAGTCGTGCAGAGCAAAAAACAATATGTCTGTGTCTATTATTTATTCATGCACCGGTCACACGGATGAAAAATGCTACCCATTAACACAAGAACAGCAATCTTTTATGATAATTGTACCATTGCTTTCTTTGCTGTTCACCCCATAGTGCGATACATGCAGAAAACAAATGGTCGCTTCATAATTAGTTATTAGTGACTCCTCCCCCAGAGCATGGGCCTGCGGATAAGAATAGCTTCTGACTGCCCGTTTTGGTGTTATTGGGATGAAATGAACACACCAAAATTCAGTTCAAATTACCTACATGCATGACTATGTTCTACACGGCGACGATCATGATTATGTTGCTATGGCCTGTATGCTATGCAATTTTAAGTTTAGGAATAATTCCACCAACCATATGAAGAGTATGAAGGTAGAAAACATGTTTAAATGAGTCATGTTGCTCCAGAAAAGAATGCTCAGTGTTAATATTTTAGTGTATCTAAGTCCTTCTTTACATCTCCAAAGTTTAATATATACATACTCTCACACACATATATTTGTGTTCATACTACCACACTGTATGCATTATTTTAGGAAAAAAAGTTCAGTCTGGCATATTGTAGCCCCAACTTCCTTATGAGCTGGTCAGATTTTTTTAAGTGTTTGACTAGAGATAGGCAATACTGTATAAATATTTCATATATAATATTATGTTAATTATATTAATATTATATGTAAGTTTGCTCTATAAATTTATTATTCAGATGGCATAGATAACACAATGAAATTTTTAAAAATCTATTTGGCACAAGGTCTTGTTGCACAGGTCAGGCTCTTAGTGATCCTCCTGTTTTAGCCTCCCCAGTACTGAGATTACAGGCATGCACCACCTTATCTGATCACAGTGGCCAGCTCAGAGCACTCAGAGCAGGGCCAGCATGGTATGTGGTAGTGGGGATTTGCAACCCAGTCCCTGAGGTTCCCAATCGGGTGCTCAGGCCACTGAGCCATCACACCATCCTGCACAGTGAAATTTTATTATCCCTTGAATATTACATTATGTTCCCTAAACCCAAGTACACTTTGGAAAACTCAATATTATCCTCATGTTAGGTATATACCCTGCTTGCCCAAGGGCATTATTTCACACCGTCAGGAGGCCTGGCTCATTGTCCACCCAGCAATGTCCATGTCTATTGCCAGATCCCACGGGGTATCTGCCCAGTTTTTACAGTAGGAGTCTGCAGACCTCTGCGTGGGCAAGCACCCCGCAGGAGCTCCCAGGCCATGCCTGGAGAATCTCCCGTACCCATAAAACCTAGACTGCAGCATGCAATAAATCATCAAAACCCGAAACCATGGGCAAGAAGGGAGGAATGAGAAGAACTTCCCCCAAAAGAAATCCAACAAGCATTTCAGCTTCTCACCGATGTGCTTGAGCAGAAAGGATTTTGAAATGCCTGTATAAACAGCAGACGTTAAGAACAAGATCAAGGCAGCCTTGTCATTTATGATTGAGCAAGGTCAACATGATTAAGTCTTTTCCATTATTTATAAGTTTGTGTGCAATTACTGTAAGCTCTAGGTGTTTTGTATATTATAATTATTGGCAATGTTATTTTAGTTCTTCATGATCCATGCATCTGTTTTCCCCCAAAATTTCATGCTTGAAACAAAAATAAACACAGAATGCTTTGACATTAATCAAGAGAAAGAGCAAACTACTTTTTGGTATACTGGAATTATTTTACTAGAGCAAAATACAATGGAAATCACAGTCTCATTTTCTGTCCCTTGAACATTTTAAAAATTGTTTAGATCACACTTTTGGCATGTGTCTTTTCTGAAATTATTCTTTTGGTGGCCACTTATAAATAAACACACTACTGCTCTGGTGTTTTTGGGTGAGCAAGTCAATTGGCAAATTAGTGATCTGCCTGAAGCCTCAGAGTGAACAATGAGGGTGCTCTCACCACAGAATGAGTGGGACTAACACTTGCGCATCGCTGGAGGAGTTAGCACGTGCCATCTGCTCCAGATACTACGGAGCAATTCAATTAAACCGCCAGCTATCAGAATTACTGTGGACTAAATAGCAACATAGGAAACTGCGTAATAATTATACTGTTGATTTTAAACCAGAGGTAAAAATCATGTTCCACCTTACTCGCATTTCTGAATTTTTGCCCAGAAAAGTGAAAAAAATAGATATAGATATAGATATAGATATAGAGATAGAGATAGAGATAGAGATAGAGATAGAGATATAGATATAGATATAGATATAAAATAGTATTCTCCCTGGAAATCTCTTCCCTTATATAGCACTAGTTTTTGTCAGTATGTGTACAGTTTGGCACAGTTTAATAAATTAAAATATAAACTTTAGTAAAAAAGATCAGAAATTGAGGTGAGATTCAGGAAGTTAAATTGGAAGGTAGAACAGAGGTTTCTGCACTTCTCCTTTAAAGGCTAAGAAGGAAGTTAAATCAAAGGTTTTACTGCAAGGGCCAGCAAGGTAGTGGACTAAAGTACCTGCTCAGGTAAGTGTAGGCAAGCTCACTGATGGGTTCAATTCATGGCCCCACATGCTGCACCAGCGCCGGCCCAGGGCAGGCTAAGCAGGCCAGAGTCTGGGCATCACAGCGCACGCTTGCAATCCCAGCACTGGAGAAGCTGAAAGCAGGAGGATCACCATGCACTGGAGCTGCATAGTGAGACCCTGGAATAACCAAATACATCAAGCAAAAAGGTTTTGCTGCATTAGCCAAGAGTGGTGACACATGACTATCATCCCAGCTCTCAGAAGGCTGAGGCAGAAATAATCTCTGAGAGGGGCCGCAGAGATAGCTCAGTAGAATAAGTGCCTGCCCTGCAAGCGCAAGGTCCTGAGTTCAATTCTCGGTCCCATTAAAAAAAGAAAAGAAAAAAGAATCTCTGTGAGTTGATGGCTAGCCCAGGCCACTCTGAGAGACCCTGTCTCAAAAACAGAACTTTCCTGCCTTGTAATCGTTTCCCATCCTCTTGGATAATGAAGGAGACAGGATATTGTGTGTGTGTGTGTGCGTGTGTGTGTGTGTGTGTGTGTGTGTGTGTGTGTTAGAGACAGGGTCAGGTCATAAAAGCTCTCCATTCTCCTATAAGGAACTTGCCCTTAAGGACTCCAGCTAGCTAGCCCCATGGGAAAGGCTGGTGTCTCAGTGACCACCCCCACATTGAAGTTTTGCTCATTGGAGCTGAACTAAGAGTGTGAAGAAGTCATCCAGCATTTTTTATTTCAATTAGAGACACAGTCATGATTATAGAAGCACGCCGCCATACTGGGAGGAGGAAACTTCATAACAAAAGAAAGTAACAGATGCCAGCTGCCACTGTGGCGGAGATGTTGGCACCCTTATGGAATATGCCGAGTAGGGTCTTCCGTCGCAAGACGCAGACATCATGTCACTGCAGCTGTCTGATCTACAGTACTCATGAAATCTTCATTTATTATTAATCGATGTTCAGAATTGATTAGTGTCTTGTTAAGGCAGTGTCTAATAGTTAACTGAGGAGAAAAAAAAATTTCATGAAGAGTGTCGATACAAGTCTTAACCCAGTGAATCTTACTCAGTATTAATCTAGCAACCAAATAATGAGTCTCCCTGCTAAAATTCATCCTACACATTCAATACGCCAGCCGCACATCACTCAAGCATGAAGACTCATGTGAGCCTCTAAGAGTTTGCTCATGCCAGCTGCTGGTCCTATTGTCAAGCTTTCCCACGGGCCCCTTGTCAATCTAGTAACTTCTCGTCTTGTTTTAATACCTGGTTCAGATGTGTTCCAGCTAATTGGTGCCACTTCTATACTTTGATAGTACTTCTACACCCCAAATCATATCCTTTTCATAATGTATCCTGACAGGTGTATGTATCTATGTGCTTTTTTATTATGAATTTCATTAAGAAAATAATCTTGATATAAAGAGAAATCAACTACTGTTCTAAGAAGTCTTAAATAGTGATGCCTCAACTTCTTTGACTTTTAATTAAGAGAGAGATGGCATTGATGGGAAGGACTAAATATCTGCATTTTCTTGTAGAGATTCTTTTCTTAAAAAGGAAGAAACCACGGTTCTTTTCTAAAAAGGAAGACAAGGAGCAGAGCAGCTCATTAAGCACACAGATGTCCGTGGAGGAAAGAACACATTAGCACTGGCAGAGGCACTCTTGGACATGCGTTGTTTCAAGGACCCTGTGCAATGCAAATGGGACCTGCAGACAGACTCCAGGGCACCCTGAGAGGACTGTGCTACTGCCAAGAGTAACCTAAAGATGGAGTCCCTGTCATGGGTCAAATGTGGCCTCTTAATTTTATAATCATGGCACACCGGGTTAGCTATCAAAAAGAAGTGTGCCTCTTTCAGAACTGCTCCAGCACTAAAGAAATCTCACAGTGGTTTTCCATTCCTGTAGGAGCCTATATTATCTTCCACAGGTGCAAAATGCAAAGAGTTACCTTTTATTTTATGTATAGAGCATCAAAATTGATGAACACAGGACAACACACTGCTCAGAACACAGCAGTTCATTTTGGTGGAAATAAACCAGGTAGACTGAGAGATCCATAATGAATATTAAAGCACTTGCTGCTTTTCTCTGCAGACATGGTCATGGCATATCTCATTTAACCTAAGACCTCATAAGCAGCAAGCTTCCAGGCAAGCTGCAACACTTACAGCAACCACGAAAGTTCATCCATATCTTTATGGCTTTGCAGGAAATCTCTGTTCATTATGAGGAGTTTTTGTTGTTGCTCAGGGAAAAGTGGCCAGGAAGAAGGAAGGGATCATACTAAACAGGTTCAGAAACTTCTTAAATACGATGCACAGTTTGTAGAGAATTTTGACGCTGTCTGCAATTAATTCCCCACCCCCAGATCCCACGGGATCACCCCACTCCATCTTGCTGTGCTCTACCTTCTCTTCAAATCAACAATGATGTCCCAAGGCTCAGCTGCTCTTCCTCTTCTCTTCCATAGCAGCGTTCCCTTGTTTGGTGATCTTACCTAGCCTTGGAGATTTGCACACAAATGAGTGTTAAACTTATACCTCTAATGTGGAGTTCTGTCCCAAATTCTGAATTCATCTGTCCTCCACCCTCTGAAATCTCCATTTGCATACCTAGCAAAAATCTCAAGCTTCATATATCTATAGGTAATTTTTCTAATCTTTACCTTCAAAATAATTTTTTTTTATTTAATCGTCTCTTGCTTTGTTGATAAGATTGCATCTGTTTAGTTAATAAGGTCAGAAATTACAGAAATTGGCCAGGCATGGTGGCACATGCCAGTAATCACATTACTCTGGAGGCTGAGGCAGGATGACCACTGCAGGTTTGAGACCAGCCTGGGCTACAAAGTGAGCTCAAGGCCAGCCTGAACTGCACAGCCAGATCCTGTCACAAAAAGACCAAAAAAAAAAAAATAATAATAATAATAATTAATAATAATAATAATAATAATAATAATAATAATAATAATAATAAGGGGCCCAGTGGAATGGCTCAGTGGTCTAAAGTGCCTGCTTGGGAAAGCTTGGGCGGCTTCAGGGACCGCAGTTCGTCCCCAGTACCACATGCTGTGCCAGCCCTGCCCTTGGGGCGGAATGAGCCGGCCATAAAAATGAGTGAATAAACAAACAAAGGTTCTGAAACAAGAAAAAAAAATAAAATAAAAATAATAATAATAATAATAATAATAATAATAATAATAATAATAATAATACATTACAGAAATCTTTTGACTGATTCTTTTATCTGATTCCTACATAGAATTCAGCCCATCCTTTTGACACTGCTTTCAAAGTATCAATGCACAGGGCTGGGAAGATAACTCAGCAGTCTAAGCAACTGCTCGGCAAGCTCAAATACCCAAGTTCAATCCTTGGTACCATATGCCATACCAGCCCTGGAACCTCTTGTGTGGTGGCGCACATCTGTAATCTCAGTGCAGGCGAGGCTGAGACAGGAGGATCACTATGAGTCCAAGTTGCATAGCAAGACCCTGTACCAAATAAATAAATAAAGATCGAAATATTGTATACATTAATTCACAGATCCAACTCTCCTGGACATATGTATGAAAAGGAAACATAATTTGCAATATTGAAATAGCTTCAGTATTACTTTTACCTAATGCCATGTGGATTTCAGTACCATCTAAGGAGCCACCTGTTAAACGAGCTGCATGGCCACCTGAAATGATTGCCTTTTAACTTCTTCTTTGGATATACTAAGCAAGAGGGAATCAAGTTTTTGTTTCATGTCACCTTTACTATTTTTGCTAAGTACATTTTTCCATTTATGCTACTGTCCCAGGTTCATTATCAGAAGAATTTTGCCACTGGACACTCTAGAGAATTTATTAATACAATTTACCCAGCTTATGTGAAGATACCCAAAGACACGTCACTTTTAACTTGGTGTGCTTGCATGGTAAATAGTAAGAAGGAAATCATTCATTACCATTTCTAAATACTTAAATGTTTCTCCTTTCTAAATAAACATATTATTCATTTATTTATGGATTAAAATGTATCTTGTATCAGAAGTACAAATTGAAACAGTATATATAAGATTTTTCTTGATGTTGTATAGAGTGATTATCCTAACATCATACTCTGATTAACACATTTATCAATCAATTTGACAAATATTCTTTTTTTTTTGTGGGACGGGGGATTGAACTCAGGCCCTTAGGCTTGTCAGACAAGCACTTATCCTACTGAGCTATTTCCCCAGCCCCTTGACAAATATTCTTTAAATAGAGAAAGAAAGAAAGAAAGAAAGAAAGAAAGAAAGAAAGAAAGAAAGAAAGAAAGAAAGAAAGAAAGAAAGAAAGAGTCTTAGTTACTTTTTGCTCGTTGCTGGGACAAATACCCGACACTCAAAATGAAGGAAGGAAAGGTTTATTTAGCTCACAGTTCATAGAGGTTTCAGTCCACATTCGGCTGGCCCAAGGCTGACTGGAGCAGGGCAGAGAGTATCCAATTCATGGGGGCAGAATAGCAGCAAAATGGTGGCAGAGGCAGCCAATCAATCAGGGCAGCAGAGCAGCAGCAACAGCTCCAGCTCCAGTCTGTCTCTCTGCCTCTCTTTATATTACATACAGGCTCTCCGCCTTAGCCTCCCGCCTTAGGCTACACCCATAATCCCAGAAGTACTTCGACCCATAATCCCATCAGTACTAAAACCCATAATCCCAGGTATCATGGATCAAGTCTCAAACTCTAGAAGTCCCTGCCCAATGACTACATGAGGCTTTGGGGGGACAACTAGACATAAACCATAACAGAAAGAAAGAAAGAAAGAAAGAAAGAAAAATGTATCAGGGGCAGGGCCTATGGTAAAGACTGATGATTCAAAAGTGATGAAGATAGATATAGTTGCTATCTCTCAGTGAAATTCACAATCTAGAAATAATTATAGACAAAGAAGGGCTGGCAAGATAGCTCAGTGGACCAAGTGTCTGCTTTGGCAAACACAGGGACCAGGGTTCGATCCCTAGTCTCACATGCCACACCGGCCCAGCCCCCAGGGAGCCCTGAGCAGGCAACCAAGTCCAGATGTGGTGGTGCACACCTGTAATCCTAGCACTCAGGAGGAAACAAGAGAATCACTTTGAGCCCACGCTGTATACCAAATACCAAATACATAAAATGAAAAAAAATATATAGGCAAAGAAAAAGATCACTATGACACAATATAAGATCTACTGGGATGGAGGAGGAATGGCTTGTCATAGGAATACCAAGGAGGGAGACCAAGAACGACCTTCAGTCCATCATCAAAGGCCTTTGAGCGAGGAATGTGTAAACTACAATTTGGAAAATGAGTAAAAGAACCTCTTGGTTATGCAGGAAATGCTAGCTTTAAGCTAAATAAATGTCTTTGCACAAAGATCCAGAGATAAAGAACACACCCTAAAATACATTAGGAGCCAAAATGTTTGAAGAGGAAAGAAGCAGTGACATTCATAAAGTTAGGAAAGCGAACTAGAGTCCATGGTAACCCAAGACAGAAATGTCATTTTCTAGGAAGGGTAACAGAGGCACCTCAGAGACAAACAGGAGCAACCAGCTCTGTGTTTGAAAAGACCACCCTTATTGTGTTTTGAAGACAACATTAACAGAGGAACAATATGAGAGGTAACTTGAAAACATTTATACAATATTTAACTCAGATATATTGAGTGAATTGATGAGAATCTCAAGTAAGAGAATGAGAACAGAAAGAGACAATAAGATTTTACAGGTTTGAGTGGTTGCCGAATAGAAATTTTTCAGCATGGTAGATTTCAAATTCTAACACATTCGTTCAGCGGTACTTTTGAGCATCTCATATCAATTTATGCAAATCATCATCTGTAGGCTAAGACCCCAAGAAGTTAATTAAATTAATTAAAAGTACACTGGTAATTACTAGCAGATCATGTCTAATGTAGGTCTTCTAGTCCAGCAATTACAGTTCAGTGTTTTATATGCAAGAATGATGCAATTATCTTAATAAAATGAATTAATATTCATTCACCCAAAATGTTACCCAAGTGAGGTTATGAACCAGCCTGCTGAAAGTCAGCTCGATTCTGATATCTGCTATCCCTATTTTAGAATGGAATTCATTTGAGCACCTTCCCCTCAAATACTTTCAGTCCTTTGGAATTAGTCTCTGCTTACAATTGCATCTCTGGCCAAGAACAGCCTAATGCCTCTGTTCACGTGGGCTAAGTTTTAATGTTATTAGCAGACAAATTTGTCACGTATATTAACATGCTGCCTGGAATGAAAGGTTTCTGAAGTAATGACTAGGAATGTCAAAAGCATGAATAAAATATGGGGACCAGTATTCCATTTGGTAAAGTTTTCTTATCAAGTTTGAAGACTAAATATATTCTCAGAGGTGGTGCCCCTGCCTCGGGTGACATAAATGAATAATGATGCTGGTTTTTAAAAGGAACGTAGACCAGATTTGCACCTTAAATTCAATTCTGTTGGTGCTATTGCCACTTGGAGTCAAAGAAAAGGTGTTAATTTTTCCGTGTTTCTTCACATTTCAGCTGTGAAAATGGAAGAGGCTTATAGAGCAGAGGTAAGAAAGAAGTGAAGATAAAGTAGGTCATTCACAAAGCCAAATGACAGTAAATGAAAAAGAGAGAATATTTTAGTTGAAATCCAAATTTTTTAGGACCAATGTATTCTTAGTTTGCTAAGAGAGGGAGGCATGGAAAATACTAGGTAGTTTACAGTACTCAGGTTGGGAGGACGGGCCGTGACGATGCCATAAATATTTGTAATGGTTCTGTTGGAGCCGTACAAATTCATTCATAATTTAAACACCATAGAAATAACCCTTCAAGGGGCTGGGGAGATAGCTCCGAGGCACAAGTGCCTGCTGGGCAAGTGCGAGGTCATGAGTTTGAACCCTGGTCCTACCAAAAAAAAAAAAAAAAAAAAAAAGGCAATTTAGAAATAACCCTTCTGTGAAAGAACCGAGGCTTACTGAAAGGGTTCAGTTAGGTGGATAGCGCTCGAAGGTGCAACATTGACTTTTTTTTTTTTTTTTTTTTTTGTCAATGTATTTAGTGTAGCAAGTACAGGGTCTCATCATGCAGATCGGACTCATATTGATCCTCCTATTTTCAGCATCCCAAGCACTAGGATTACAATCGTGCACCACCACACCCCATCTCAATTGCAGCCTTAGTGTGCCCTGCGGGTGGGACCAGCACAGCATGAGGAAGATCGGCCCCCAGGGCCGGAGCCTGCCTAAGCAGGTGCTCTGGTCTGCTGAGCTATCTGGCTGGCCCAACTGATTTAAGTTGATGTGATCTGCAGGGTAATTCAGAGGTTCTGTAGAGCCACCTGGGGGTCTCTTTGTCCACAGGTAACTACACGGAAGCTTTATTTAAAAGGGAATTAGGAGTTCACCATTCTTAATGCTTGCATGCGAGTTTATTCATTTATGAGTTATTTGTTTCATATCAGGCAGTTAAATAATTATGCACACAGGACACTGGGGATTTTCTTTAATTTCTTTAGGGAACTAAGTGCTTGCATTGCAGTCACTTCAAAAGCATCCCTTTACAAGATGCCTGAACGGTAGCAGTCAACTCAAGGAGGAATACCCAGGACCATTTATCTCCCTTGGTAATTTAATCTTTAGAGGAGGGCTACCAAGTAGGATAAATCATTTGAGAAACCAGATAGTTTCATCTTGGCATGCATATTCATTTAGCAAGCCTTTAATCAATGTCTGGCTTGGTGCAGGTCACATAATGAAAGATTGGCGGGACTGGAAGTATTGCCCCACTTGGCTTGGGATGAGATTTTCCTAAACTCTTTGAAACTTATTTTATTCTTCTACAAATGGAGCAAATGATAATACTCTCTAAATACCTGGTAGGTAGTGCATGTGCAAGGACCTGTTATGAGTCTCTGGCAGAATTCTGCTGGGTTTTCCTTTACCGTCTCATCAAACAGAGAACACTCACTGCAGTTAAGTCAGGTTTAACAACACATTTTTGATGTGACACGACTGATAGAAATTGTTTTAAAATTGTTACATTCAGTATAACCCCTTTTCTCAACTTTGCTTCAGCCTGAGCGTGTTTGCTCTCATTCTTCTTCCTGCAGTTTCACTCTCTGTCTTTATATGTCTTTCTCTTTTGTCTCTGCGCTTATGCCCCTCCCTGTGTCACCACCACCATCACCATCACCATCACCACCGCCATCACCACTGCCTACACCATCACCACCAGCATCACCATCACCACCACCATCACCACTGCCTACACCATCACCATCACCACCAGCATCACCATCACCACCA
>PVJA010046545.1:0-15049 GCA_004027025.1 Myocastor coypus
GCAAAAAAAAAAAAAAAAAAAAGAAAAAATATGCCATTAACAGCAGCTATGCCTGTGCTGTGTATGAAATATTATATTATATGACTATAAATTTAACTTCACAATTCCATGCAGTAAAATCACTATGCTTTTTTATTTTTATTTTTTTAATGTATTTTAGTTGTTGCAGGGTCTAAGTATGCAGGTAAGATTTAGTGATTGTCCTGCTTTCAACTTCCCCAGTGCTGGGATTAGAGGTGTGTGCTACCATGTCTGGACTCTGGCCAGCTCAGCCCACTCTGGGGGTGGGGCCGGTGTTAGGAACAAACCACAGTCCCTGGGCTTGTATAAGCTTGCCCAAGCAAGTGCTTTAGTCCGTTGAGCTATCTTGCCACTATGCTTTTTTTACAGTTTGTGAAACTATGGCTGGATAAGTCAGGGTAGTGTTAGAGAAGGATTGAAAACATAAGCACTGAAATCAGTCTGCCTAAGTTTGAACTCTAGACTTAATGACTCCTTGTGAAGCTAACAAAGTTTCTCTGGGTCCATTTTCTTGTCATTAAAAAAACCAACATAAGTACTTAGGCAGAGTGCAGGGGTTAGGGTTTGATCCCTGGTGCACACTGAGATGGCAACTGAGACTGGGCATAGTGGTGCATGCCTATAATCCCAGTGCTTAGGAGGCTGAAAACAGGAGAATCACTATGAGTCTGGTCTGTGTAGTGAAATTCTGTACTAAATACATTAAAACAAACAAACAAACAAAGAAAAACAAAAAAACAAAACAAAAACAAAACCAGCATGAGAACAACTAGAAGTGTAATCCAGAGGTAAGGTACCTGCCTCAGGCTTACTCAGAAGCACTACAGACATACACAATATTTTATCTTAAAAGCTGGGTGTGGGAGCCTGGCAGGATGGCTCAGTGGTCTAAAGTGCCTGCTTAGGAAAGCTTGGGCAGGGACCTTGGTTCGATGCCCAGCATCACATTTTGAGCCAGCCCTGCTCTCAGGGCAGGCTGAGCTGGCCATAAAAATAGACAAACAAACAAAAGTTCTGAAACAAGAAAAAAGTAAAATAAAAAAAAAGCTGGGTGTGGTAGCACATGTACAATCCCAGTTTCTGAGGAAGTTAAGACAAGAGGATGGTCACTTTCAGCTAGGCCTCAGCACTTCTGTGGAACTCTGTCTCAAATTAGAAAATAATAAAGGCTGAAGAAGCAGCTCAGTGTTAGGAGTACCTACTGAAGCAGGGGAAATATAATGGACCCTAGGCTCTAGACTGATAATTACCACAAACCCACATTCAGTAATATAAGATTCCTTGCAAGTATGGCTGACTCTTGATCTGTACAGGAAATGCACAATAACCTTGGAATAAAGACTAGAAATTGTGAAAATCCAAACATTACAATAAAAAAAATAGGAAAGCCAATCTGAAGGGGTAGTATTAGTTTAACATGGGAAAACTAGCACAGTATAAAGACTAAGGGCATGCACCTGTAATCCCAGCATTTGGGAGGCTGAGACAGGAGCATTGGTGCAAGTCTGAGACCAGCCTGGGCTACAAAAGTGAGCTCAAGGCCAGTCTGAACTGCATAGTGAGACCTTGCCTCAAAAAGACAATAAAATAAAAAGAGAACCTGCCGGGCGTGGTGGCGCATGCCTGTAATCCCAGCACTCAGGAGGCTGAGGCAGGAGGATTGGTGCAAGTTCGAGACCAGCCTGGGCTACAAAAGTGAGCTCAGGACCAGCCTCAACTGCATAGTGAGACCCTGTCTCAAAAAGACAAAACAAAACAAAACAAAACAAAAAACCAGAGAACCTATGAACTTACAAATCCTAAGATACTTTTAAGTAAGTCAGGAGTGGTGGTGTACATCTGAAATCCCAGCACTTGGGTGGCTGAGGCAGGAGGACCACTGCAAGTTTGAGACCAGCCTGGGGTATAGTGAGCTCAAGGCCAGCCTGAACTGCATAGTTAGACCTTGTATCAAAAAGACAGAAAAACAAAAAACAAAAAAACCCCCACCAAAACCCAAAGATTCTTTTAAAATGGAAGGAAAGACCTGTTCTTTCACAAATACATACCCAAGTAGTGTGACAGGTGAAATCATGACATAGCAGTACACATGACAAGGTGCAGCTATAATACAGCTGGCTAGCATTTGTAATTGCTGAAGTCAGGTGTTAAGTTCATAGAGTTGGTGGTTATTGTTAATTTCACTTTTGCTCGCTTAAAAATTTTAATAATAGCTGGGCGTGGTGGCGCACGCCTGTAATCCCAGCACTTGGGAGGCTGAGGCAGGAGGATTGGTGCGAGTTCGAGACCAGCCTGGGCTACAAAAGTGAACTCAAGGCCAGCCTCAACTGCATAACGAGACCGTCTCAAAAAGACAAAAAGACAAAAAAAAAAAAAAAAAAAAAAAAAAAAAAAAAAAAAAAAAAAAAAAAAAAAAAAAAAAAAAAAAAAAAAAAAAAAAAAAAAAAAAAAAAAAAAAAAAAAAAAAAAAAAAAAAAAATTAATAATAAAAATTTAATAATAAAAATTTTTAGTAAAGAAGCACAGTGCCTACCTCTATCTTCAAATTCTTTCACAACATCGGGCATCCTATCTTGATAGAAGGATTCACCTCTCTCTATTAAGGATATGTCCAATGCCTCATAGATTTTATTAAACTCTAGAGAAAAACAAAATTAACAAAAATTTAAGCAGGAGACATGCATCAATATTAAAGAAACATTTTTAAGTTGTAATTTATGGAAAGAAATTGATTACATAAAATGACAGTACATTAAATATGCTGCTATTCTGAAAAAAAACAAAAAAGTTAAGATATGCTACACAGCAAAATACCGGGAAAAGCTGGGCGTAGTGGCACACACCTGTAATCCCAACACTTGGGAGGCTGAGGCAGGAGGATCAGTGCAAGTTGGAGACCAGCCTGGGCTACCAAAGTGAGCTCAAGGCTAGCCTGAACTGCATAGTGAGACCCTGTCTCAAAAAAAGAAAAGACAAAAAAGTTCCTAGCTGGATTCCAACTCTGAAAAATTACTACTCAACTCAGAGCTAGGTATTAAAAAAAAAAAAAAGGGGGGGGGGCCTGGAGAGAGATAGCTCTGTGGCACAAGTGCCTGCCTGGCAAATGCAATAGGAGCACATGCATAGCATGTGAAGGCCTTGATTCAATCCCTATCTGCCTCCAATCCTCTGAAAAAGGAACACAAGTATAAAAATAGGCAAATGAAGCCAGATGTGGTGATAAACACCAGTGCTGTGGGAAACTGAGGCACAGGTTTGCTTGACCCCAGAAGTTCCAGAGCAGCCTGCCTAACATAGTGAAACTCCATCTCAAAAGAAAACAAAAACAACAAAAAAGATTCAGAAAAGGAAGCTGAGGACTGGCAAGATGGTTCAGCATTCTACAGCACCTGCCCAGCAAAATTCAGGCAACCGCAGGGACCGCGGCTTGATCCCCAGCACCACATGCTGTGCCAGCCCCACCCTCAGGGCAGGCTGAGCAGGCCATAACACAAATAAGGTTTAAAAAATAAAATAAGAAAAAGAAAAAAGAAAAGGAAGCTAAGTATAGTAACACAGGTGTGTAACCCCAGCACTCCGGGAGGCTGAACACAAATTTGAACCCAGCTTGAGTAACGCAGCAACTTAGCAAGACCCTGTCTCAAAATGTAAAATACAAAGGGCTGGGGAGGTAGCTCAATGTAAAGTGCTTGTGTACTTACTATATAAAACTAGTTTCTTTGAGCCCATTTCCTAGAACAATAACTGTATTATCTATCTACATATATGCATACATCCTTAAAGATAAACATCAATGCCTGTAATAGCCAGTACTGTACAGCAATTATCATGAAACTTTCTCAAGGATGTACTGCCTATTCTTATCCACATTACCCAAAGAGGCAGTTCCAATTATTACAAATGTAAAAACTTTAAAATGTCTTAACACAACCACTGTATTTAAAAAACAAAGAAACTTAGCATGGCACAATATACTCAAACATTTTAATTACACTGTTTCCTTTGGGTCCTACACATTTTTTGAACACATACATATCTATGTATATATTATACAGAATGTATGTATTTTAATTTTACTGATTTTGCACTTGTTAAGGTACAAGATAAACTATCTTCTTAGTTCGTTTCAGAAAAATATTTAAGAAAAAAAATCTATTTGTCTGTATTCAAAATTTTAGGGCTGGGGATGTAGCTCTATAATAAAATACATGCTGAGTATGTACAATGTCTTGGATTAAATCTTTAATTCCCCAAAATATGTATGAAATGTTACTGAAAAGTCAACATTTCAACTATAAACAAGATTTGCTAGGCGATCAAAGGAAGCCTAGAAACTCACCCTGGCGGGAGACGTCACAGATAAGCTTCCAAGCTTGTGTAATATCTGGGTCTTTACTCTGAAGCCGAACAACACACTGATAAGCTCGCTTTTTAAATTCCTCTTCAGTATCAAACCTCTTCTTAGATTCCTGTTTTTAAAAACACAAAAGCAGTCTTTTATTTCTAGATAAGTAATTTATTCATTTAAAAATATACCAGACGAAAGTGAAAACTTAAGAGTGCCAAAAGTGCTCCACCTTAGTCAATACTGTTGTAGGGGGGCCTGCGAGATAGCTCAGCTGTCTAAAGCACCTGCTTAGGCAAGCTTAGACAATCACAGGGATGGCGGTTCTATCCCTGGCACCACATGCTGCACCGGCCCCACCCCCAGGGCAGGCTGAGCAGGCCATAATATAAATAAAAGTTTTCCAAAAAAATTGTTCTAGGTACAGCTTGGTAGTAAAGTGCTTGTCTAGAATACACATGGCCCTTGGTTTGATTCCCCAGTACCACCATGAACCCCCCCAACCCATATTATTACAGATAAATTACCAAAGAATCCTATTATTTTCCCTTGAAGTTATTTTTCCTGAAAATATAAAGCTGTAACCATAATCTTTCCCTATTCACAAAAGTCTGTATTATATCAATACTTCTGTGTTTAAAAGTATGGTTAATTAAGAATAGCTTTAACAGCTAATAAAGGGCTGGCCAAATAGCTCAGCAGATTAAAGCGTCTGTGCACGATTTGGGGCTGCCGTGGTGTCCTAAGGACTGCTGTGGATGATGCAAGCTAGCATTTCAATTGCAGTACTGCAAAAAGCACCTGTCAATAACGCATAAATTTTGGAGGATCAGTGCAAGTTCGAGACCAGTCTGGGCTACCAAAGTAAGCTCGAGGCCAGCCTGAACTGCATAGTGAGCCTCTGTCTCAAAAAGACAGAAGAAAAAAAAAAAAAAAAAAAAAAAAAAAAAAAAAAAAAAAAAAAAAAAAAAAAAAAAAAAAAAAAAAAAAAAAAAAAAAAAAAAAAAAAAAAAAAAAAAAAAAAAAAAAAAAAAAAAAAAAAAAAAGCCAAAGAGAAAATAATACATAAATTTGTCTTTTAACAGCTATTCATAGGGCTGGTGAGATAGCTCAGTAGTCTAAAGTGCCTGCTTAGGCAAGCTTAGGCAACTGCAGGGACAGTGGTTCAATCCCCAGCACTATATGCTACGCCAGCCCCACCCCCAGGTAGGCTGAGCTGGCCATAGCATAAATAAAGTTAAAAAAAAAAAAAGCTATTCATATACATGTCATGTATACTTGGGGCTGGAGAGATGGCTCAGCCGCCTAAAGCACTTGCTTAGGCAACTGTGGGGACCGAGATTCAATCCCTGGCACCAAATGCTATGCCAGCCTCACCCCTAGGGCAGGCTGAACTGGCAATTAAGAAAAAAAAAAGTATACTTAAAGTCTGCCAAATATTAAGAATGCTTCAAATCCAATACATTTTCATTAATGGATGCCTCAATTGGTACAATGCAGTACCTTTTTGATACTGGGGACTGAACCTATAGACTTTACACCGGGCTATATCCTCAGCCTTTTGTTTTTATTCTGACACTGGGTTTTTCTAAATTGCCCAGGCTAGGTTTGGAAACCCCACTGTGCCTGGATTACCAGTGTGCCACTAACCCAATAGGAATTCAATAGCATTCAACAATAAACAAGCTGAAGGTTAAGCACAGCTCTGTTTGTGCAGTCAACCCAAGCTATGGATCCAAGGGTGCCTGTTTTGATTCATACAGCTTAATGGCACAGACCTAGGAATCAAAAAGAATGCAGTTTTTGTGCCTGCCTCACAAGTGCAAGGTTGTGAGTTTGAACCCCAGCCCCGCAAAAAAAAAAAGAATGTAGTTTTCCAGGTTGAAAACACAATGAAGGGGCCCGGCGGGATGGCTCAGTGGTCTAAAGTGCCTGCTTGGGGAAGCTTGGGCAGCTTCAAGGACCGCAGTTCAATCCCTGGGACCACATGCTGCGCCAGCCCTGCCCTCGGGGCGGGCTAAGCCAGCCATAAAAATGAGTGAATAAAAACAAAGGTTCTGAAACAAGAATAAAAATAATAAAAATAAAAAATTCTAAAAAGAAAAAGAAAAAAAAGAAAAACACAATGAAGGTGTTTTTGTTTTTATTCATGTGTGTGATACTACTATGGAGAAGTCAGGGGCTGGGGAGATAGCTACGTGGCACAAGTGCCTCCCTAGCAAATCCAAGGTTGGTCCCACAAAAGAAAAAAAAAAAAAAAAAAAAAAAAAAAAAAAAAAAAAAAAAAAAAAAAAGAGAGAAACCAGCAGAAAGTGCCATTTATGTATAGATGTAAGTGGTTTTTCAGCTTACCAACTTTCATTTAACTCTATTTAAATCCATAGTAATGTGAACTTCTCAAAGAAAATGTGCAATTATGATGACTGGTGTATATACGAATGGTAGAGGGTATCAAACCTTGTAAAAGGCTTGAAGATCCCCAATAGGTGGTGAAACGGCCAGATAATCTGGAAATTTATCTTGCAGGTGAGCGATGAGCATGCCGAACTGGGTCCCCCAATCTCCTACATGGTTTATCCTAATGCCAAGCACAGAACACAAAATAATTGAAAATGATACACATCCTGAAGGAAGCAGATGTACGTCTCATCTGAAACTACTAACATATACTATACCATGCTCGTTAATAACTGTTTACCTAGTTCCTTACTGGGCTGCAACCCCCTCTCCCAAGAACACAAGCCTTTATCATATTCAGCTCCATCAATCTACTAACAGAGGCTGCATGCAGTAGGAACGTGAAGTTTGTTCAATATTTTCCTCAGTGAACTGTAATCTATTTAACAAGTTGGGACAACAGTTGAGTCTGTGGTGATCAATCCCCTAACTTTAAGAAAACTTAATTAGTTTAGTATCATTTAGAGCAGTAGTTCCTAAATGTCAATGACAAAATTTACTCCTTTCTGCTTTCACTCAATACCAAACCAGCAGATCACTTCAAGCTTATTACTGTTACACTCTCTCTTATTTCTCTAGGCTCTTTACTGTAGCTAAGAGCAATCTTTAATTAGATCATAACAGTAAATAAAAAACTTCCAGTTCCTACTACGACCTGTAAGGTCCAATGTGATTTGTCTCTTGCCTAACCCTCAGCCCCACCCACATATAAGCCTTGGTATACAGAAGATACTCTAAAGTATCTGTGGTATGAACATGGAACTTTATAGTTGTTCCACATCACAGACTAAAAACGTTAAGCTAAAAAACCAGGTCAGAGGAGGCACCCAGGATATATTTAAAAAGCTTAACACATTCCTTGTAGCTTGAAGCACTGTCATGGGAGGTACAAATTTATCTGATCACTTTACCAGAACTTTTACTAATAAAATTAATAAAAAGCCATTGATGGGCTAGTCCTGTACGCACTACCACTGTTGTAAGCCTCCTGTCTGTCAGCTGGCCTACTGTGTTACAGCTCCTGCCAAGGTGTTAGCAAGGGCCTAGACAGCACACCCAAGCTTGTGAACCACTGATGCTCTTCCCAAGTGAGATGTTTCACATCCTACAGAAGTCTCCGAAGTCCAGAGCACACACCTGAGCACGTCATAGCCTGCAAATTCGAAGAGGCGGCACAAACTTTCCCCTATGATCGTGGATCGAAGGTGGCCTACATGCATCTCTTTAGCTATGTTGGGAGAAGAAAAGTCAACTATAACCTGAGATAAACAATAAAAAGATTTTTAAAAAGGACATAAACATTTTGTTTTGCTAACATAATAATAAACTCAGCTTTAACTACACTAGATTTTCTCATGGATCTACTTCTATATTCCTAAGTGAAAAAAAGTCATTAATACAAGTAACTATTTCAGCAATAACTGCAGAGGTATTGACTACCAAAAATGCATTATGGAATGAGAAAAAACCGTAAGAGCCATTATAAATACTGCTTCACTATTACATTTATATTTTGGGGGGTGGTGAGATAGCTTGGCGGTCTAAAGTGCCTGCTCAGGCAACTCCAGGGACCGAAGTTCGATCCCCAGCATCACATGCTATGCCACCCCTAGGGCAGGCTGAGCTGACCATAACAAAGTTTTTTTTTTTTTTTTTAACATAAAGTTTTAAAAATATATATTATCTTGAACATTAATGATTAAGTATAAAAATGAAAGTTGGGGCTGGGGAGATAGCTCCGAGGCACAAGTGCCTGCTGGGCAAGTGCAAGGTCGTGAGTTCGAACCCCGGTCCCAAAAAAAAAAAAGAAAAAAAAATGAAAGTTACCATTATGATGTTTTCCATGTACTCTATGATATTAATGTATGAAGAAAAGATTGTACATATACCTTTTTATTCTCCCCAATGGCAGGGAGTTGTACTCCATTCACCAGAAGATTGGTCAACTGTTCTGACACAAAATCCTTTCTTAAGTGGACATTAATGAAACCTAAAGGACAGTAAGGAGGAAAGAAATCAGTCTCCCCGCTTGAAGACTGGTGACTCCCACCAACTTTCTCCATTTCAATTATGCTGGCTCCAGAGGGCTGATGCAGTTCTCACAAGTCTTCAGGATTGCCACCACCTTTATGAAAAGATCTCCTCAGCTTGTTTCAAGCCTTTGCTATCTTCCTGAAAGCTTCCTCTATAACTTGGGGCTGGTTCGGTTTTACCAAGTGATCAGCTCAACTCTTAACAGCAAACAGAGGGCCTGCTTGCCAATGAACAACTGCTCAGAGAACTGTGGCAGCTCACCTAGGATCAGGAACCTCAGCGGTAACCAAATCAGGGTAAAAACTAACTCTCTAAGTTACAACCCAAGGTCTTATTCTGTGCAGACGTTTTTATTAACATGTCTCTGCTTCTGCCTTTCTCTGGCAGTGGTGGTGACTGATTTCCGCTTTCAAGCACTCTACAATGAAGCAATCTACCTAGCCCCAGGGTATGTGTTTTTTAGAGGCAGGGTGTTGATATGCAGTTCAGGCTGGCCTTTAGTGTACTTTTGTAGCCCAGGTTGGTCTCGAACTCACAGTGATTCTCCTGCCTCAGCCTCCCAAGTGCTGGGATTACAGGTGTGTACCACCACACCTGGCTTTTAGTATTTAGTTTTTATTAGTGCATATTTGCAATATACTTGAGTACACTGTGTGGAATTGATACATACCATGTTTCAATTAATTATTTTGCCCTTCCCTTCTATCTCTTGACAAATTTTATTTCTGCCAGTATCACACTGATTTTTGTAAGTCTTTATTGAGTTAACTGTTATAAATACAAATTAACAGCCAGACTAACAGGCCAAAAAACCCGTAAAAAGCATGTAGGACAATTAGATTACATCAAGGCCACTTTTTAATATGCTGTCCATGCTGGATTACAGTAACTTTTCCTTCACCCCCACTGTCTCTTATTTAGCACTCTCTATATTAGACTTCTCATACAAGACAAACTGTGTGACCTGCAAGCTCATGTGTCTGATTTACTCCACTTACCATAATGTTAAGAAACAAAGCCCCAAGCCCCCCAAAGTCTTTGTGAGACAGGGTTTCACTATGTAATTCAGGCTGGCCTCAAACTCAACGATCCTCCTGCTTCAGCCTCTTGAGTGCTGGGATTACATGTGTGTGCCACCAAACCCAGCCCACAGGATATATTTTAATGCCGGTATAGTATTTGTTTAATTCCAAAAAGGACTCGTTATTAGTACAAGTATTAAGAAGAGTAACATATCATACCAGGACCAGCAATTTCAACTTTTTCAATACAGTCATTGTTCGGCAGGTGTTTGGTAATATTTTCGGCAATTTCTCTTGGACTTACTTTCTGGTCTTTGGCTTTGAGCATCTGTAACACAAATAAAGCGATTCATTACATACCAGGTTTCAGCAAGCTTCTTAGAAATGCATACCTGACAAAAATATGAAATTTTTCAAATGTGAATCAAGCCCAGTGTGATGGCCCATGTCTAAGCCCAGGAGGCTGAGGCAGGAGGGCTGTGAGTTCAAAGCCAGGTTATACCAACTGCACTGTGAAGCCTTGTCTCAAAAAGTTAAAAACAGGGGCCCGGTGGGATGGCTCAGTGGTCTAAAGCGCCTGCTTGGGAAAGCTTGGGCGGCTTCAGGGACCGCGGTTTAATCCCCAACACCACATGCTGTGCCAGCCCTGCCCTTGGGGTGGGCTGAGCCAGTCATAAAAATGAGTGAATAAACAAAGGTTCTGAAACAAGAAAAAAAAAAAAAAAAAAAAAAAAAAAAAAAAAAAAAAAAAAAAAAAAAAAAAAAAAAAAAAAAAAAAAAAAAAAAAACCTAAATAATAAATAAAAAATTCTTAAAAAAAAAAAGTCAAAAACACAAAAACCCAAACATTCACCAAACAGTAGGAGAAGATCAGTCCAATCCTCTAGTGGATAGGCAAATTAAAATAATTCTGAGGGAGGGGCCCAGCAGGATGGCTCAGTGGTCTAAAGCGCCTGCTTGGGGAAGCTTGGGCAGCTTCAGGGACCATGGTTTGATCCCGGGCACCACATGCTGCGCCAGCCCTGCCCTCAGGGCGGGCTGAGCCGGCCACAAAAATGAGTGAATAAACAAACAAAGGTTCTGAAACAAGAATAAAAATAATAAATAAAATAAAATAAATTTCAAAAAAAATAAATAAATAAATAAATAAAAATAAAATAATTCTGAGGGAAAGTGACAAAACCGTATGACCTTTGTTTCAAAATGAGCTGTACAAATCACCTGGAACTTTGTGAGGATGACACAATAAAAGTTGACCATCAGAATGTCTAATTACACGATGGGCTGGGGAGATAGCCTGGTAGCCTAAGCGCCTGCCTGGCAAGTAGAAGGATCTGAGTTCGATTCCCAGAACCCTGTTGGCCACTGTAATAGGACATGATGGCCCACACTTGTAATCGCAGTGCTGGGGAAACTGAGACAGGAGGATCACTAGAGTTTTGAACTGCATATTGAGAAGCCTGTACCCTAAAAAAAACCTTAGAAACTATCTGATCGCATGACATTTACATTTTAAAAATTTTCTAGTTATAAAAACATGCCAATTTTCAGACTTGAGTAATAGCACTTGTAAATAAGTGAAGTTGTTATTCACACACAAGCTGGGTGTGGTAGTGCACCCCTGTAATCCCGCCACTGGGAGGCTGAGGTGGGAGAATCTATAGGTTTGAGGCCAGCCTGAATTGTACAGTGAGACCCTATCTCAAAAAGACCGGGGAGGGAGAAAAAAGGAAAAAGTACCCACGGACAAAGTGAATTTCAAACCAAGATTGATCAGAAGAGAAAAAAGGCTGCCACATGCTCCTTGTGTTTGCGCGCGCACGTGCGCGCCCGTGTGTGACCAGCTCAGCCCACCCTGGGGTTGGGGCTGGCACAGCATGTGGCACCAGGGATTGAACCACGGTTCCTGTGTGCTCGCCTAAACTTGTCTAAGCAGGTGCTTTAGACCACTGAGCTACTTAGCCAGCCCCAAAGCTTGCCACACACTTCTACAGGAAAAACTCAAGAGGAAGAGATAACAATCATAAACATATAACAAATACACCCTAACAAACTATATAAAACACTACTGGATACAAAAAAAGATAAGTACTAATACAATTGTAATACATTACTATAACAAATAGATCAAACAAAAATCAACAAAGAAATACCAAAGCTGAACCAAACTTGAGACCAAATGGACAGACTCTGTGGAAAGCTAGAGTTCCATCCAAATAAGAGCAGCAGTATACGGACTGCAAGCTTAATGTAAATGAACTGAAATTATCCTATGCATATAATCAGATCATAGTGCAATGACACAGGAAAGCAATGGAGAAAGAAACCACAGAAGCTACATGAACATATGGAACTAAGTAACATCCTCCTGATCAACCAATGGGTCACAGATGAAATTAAAAGAAAGAAATTAGACAGTTTCTATAATTAAGTGATTATACCCATGTCACATGCTGGAATTTAAGAGATGCAATGAAAGCAACTCTGAGGGAAATTCATAGGGGTAAATTCCCACATCAGAAAACAGAATGAGCACAAATAACTTAGTGTGGGACCTGAAACTTCTAGAAAAAGAAGAGCAAGTTAATCTCAAAATGCATAAAAGGAGGGGCTTCATGGCACAAGTGCCTGCCTGGCAAGTGCAAGGTTGTGAGTTTGAACCCTGGTCCTGCCCCCCACCCCCAAGCATAGAAGGAAGAAAACTGTAAAGATCAGAGTAGGCCATGGAGATAGCTCAGTGTCATAAGCACCTGCTTGGCAAGCACAAAGTTCTGAGTTTGATCCCCAGTACTGTATGCACACATGCATGAATAAGTAGATCAGCACACAAATTAATGCAACTGAGACTACCACAACAATACAAAGAATCATTGAGTTGGTTCTCTGAAAGATTAAACAGACAAGCCAGGTGTGGTAGTGCACACTTGTAATCCCAGCACTTGGGAGGCTGAGGCAATAGGACTGCTGAGGATTCAAAGTCTGCTTGTACTACACAGTGTGTTCCAGGCCAGCTTAACCTACTTACAAGACAAAGCAAAACAAAATAAATTTTATTTTATTTATTTATTTATTTATTTATTTATTTATTTAGTCTTTTTGAGACAGGGTCTCGCTATGCAGTTGAGGCTGGCCTTGCGCTCACTTTTGTAGCCCAAGCTGGTCTCGAACTCGCACTAATCCTCCTGCCTCAGCCTCCCAAGTGCTGGGATTACAGGTGTGAGCCACCACACCTGGCTTTTATTTTTATTTTTTTAATTTTTAATTTTTTATTTTTTATTTATTATTATTTTTTTCTTGTTTCAGAACCCTTGTTTGCTTATTCACTCATTTTCATGGCTGGCTCAGCCCACCTCGAGGGCAGGGCTGGCGCAGTATGTGGTGCCAGGGATTGAACCGCGGTCCCTGAAGCCGCCCAAGCTTTCCCAAGCAGGCGCTTTAGACCACTGAGCCATCCCGCCAGGCCCCCAACAAAATAAATTTTAAAGAAAAATTTAAGTCAACAGTATCAAAAGAAGTTAAGATCCAAAAATATGCAATTAGGAATGAAAAGGGCAAAACCACAACAGATCCTGTAGAAATCCAGATCAATACCTACTTTGAGAAACTGCTGTAAAAGAGTAGAAAACTCAGAAGAAATGAACAAACTCACATGGATTTACCAAAGCTGAATCAACAAAATAAACTTTAGAGAAAATTTAATGTCAGCACTCCTCAAACTCTTTTCTGAAAGTGAAATGGAAGCAATACTCCCAAATTGATTCCTGGATGCAAACACTAACCTGATAGCAAAACCGGAGAAGATATAACCACAAAAGAGAATTACACACCACTCTCCTTAATGAATATGTCTACAAAATCCTCAATATCATACTGACAAACAATGCAGTAAATCATCAAGATCAAACAATATGGATAAGCAGTAATCCTATGCATGCAAGGATAGTTTTAACATACTAAATTCAATAAATGTAATATGCCACATTAACAGAACCAAGGATGAAAACCACATGATCACTTTAATAGATGCACAAAAAGCATTTCATAAAGTCCAACACTCATTCATGATTAAAAAACCCAAAGAAAACTTGAAAACACAGTCCTTATCGCAATCTTTTTAAAAAAGCTTTATATTATGGCTGGCTCAGCCTGCCCTGGGAGTGGGGCTGGTGGCAGCATGTGGTACCGGGAATAAAGCCTCCCCATGGTGGCCTAAGTATGCCTAAGCAGGTGCTTTAGATCACTGAGCTATCTCAATGCCCCCCCCCCTTTTCTCAATCTGATAAGAGCCAGATATGGCAAACCCACGGCCAACACAAGAAATGGTCAAAAATTGCAAGCTTTCACTCTAAAATCAGAAACAATACAAGGATGCTTATTATCACCAGTCCTGTTCAGTATCATTCTGGAAACATTAGCCAGAGCAATTAGACAAGAGAAAAATAAAAGGAATAAGGATTGGAAATGAAGTGAAATCATCACTCTTCATAGAAAACATGATAGGGCCCGGCAGGGTGGCTCAGTGGTCTAAAGCACCTGCTTGGGAAAGCTTGGGCAGCTTAAGGGACCGCGGTTCAATCCCTGGCACCACATACTGCGCCAGCCCTGCCCTCGAGGTGGGCTGAGCCAGCCATAAAAGTGAGTGAATAAACAAACAAAGGTTGTGAACCAAGAAATAAGTAAAATTTTAAAAACTCTTAAAACAAACAAAAAAAACAACAAAAAACGATAGCTCTACAAAGGAGACTCCAAACTCCGCAAACTACACTCTTCACAATAGCATGCGTGTGCACGCGCGCGCACACACACACACACACACACACACACACACAATCTAGCAAAGGAAGTGAAAGATCTATTCAGTGAAATCTGGCATACTGTTAAAAAAGGAGATCAAGGAGCATATCAAGAAATGGACGGGGCTTAGCCGGGTGTGGTGGCTCACGCCTGTAATCCCAGCACTTGGGAGGCTGAGGCAGGAGGATCGGTGCGAGTTCGAGACCAGCCTGGGCTACAAAAGTGAGTTCAAGGCCAGCCTGAACTGCATAGTGAGACCCTGTCTCAAAAAGGAAAAAAAACAAAAAAAAAGGACGGGGCTGGGGAGATAGCTCCGAGGCACAAGTGCCTGCTGGGCAAGTGCAAGGTTGTGAGTTCGAAAGATCGGAAGAGCGTC
>PVJA010046546.1:0-15065 GCA_004027025.1 Myocastor coypus
CAGGCTGGCCTCGAACTCGCACCGATCCTCCTGCCTCAGCCTCCCAAGTGCTGGGATTACAGGCGTGAGCCACCATGCCCGGCACCACATGCTTCTTACCTTAGCTACTCCTTAACTTCACAAACCAGCCCAAGGTTGCAAATGGTTCACAGAGAACAAGATTCCTCCAAGGCCCTGCAGCGACGGATGGAAGAGCTCATGTCCTAATCCCCCCACACATTTCTCTGCAAAAGTGAGACAGGACCCTAGATAGGGCTGGCCAGGGCTGGTCGTCTTGGCAAAAGAGGAGCCAAGTTACCAGCTCTATGTCCCTGCCAATGAGGCAGGGTAGGGCTGGGTAGACCTGCCTACAGGCAGATAGCCCCAGGAGGAAGGCATTATCAGATGCAGTGGGAGTTCCTATAAAGGGGCACTTGGGTGGCAGGGGGAGTGTGTACTAGAGCTGAAGGACTCAGGAAGACAGTTCAAGAACAAGATGTTGGGCCAGGGAGACACCTCAGCAGCATAAGCACCTGTCTGGCAAACACAAGGTCCTGAGTTCAGTACCTGGTACCAAAAAAAGAACAAGGTTTTTGTTTGGTTTTTTTTGTTTGGTTTTGTTTTTGTTTTTTTTTTTTTGTCTTTTTGAGACAAGGTCTCGCTATGCAGTTGAGGCTGGCCTTGAGCTCACTTTTGTAGCCCAGGCTGGTCTCGAACTCACACCGATCCTCCTGCCTCAGCCTCCCGAGTGCTGGGATTACAGGCGTGAGCCACCACGCCCAGCTGAACAAGGTATTTTAGACAGTGTATCTGCCCAGCCCTTGTGCTCTCCTGTCCCCACAGCATCCAGTGCAGCTGGGACATGTGGCAAGGTGTGCCCACCCTCAGTCCTCTGGCCAGACCCTAGCCAGACACTTGCCCTGCCTCTCCTGACTATGGCTCTCACCTGCAGCACCAAGCAGATGCTGGCTGATCTCATACAGTTCCACCCTGGGGACTCCCTGGAGGAGATCCTGTCCCTCTCAGCTCCCAGAGAGAAGGTAAGGGGCTGGCTAGCCCAGAGCTCTGTGCTGCTGATCCCTTCACAGTCTGCCACAACAGACTGGAAATGAGGGCTATGGGGGCCACACTGCTAACCTTGCCGAACAGCCTCAGTGTACCCAGGCTGCAGTGCTAGGATTCCACCCCCCTCCTAACATGACAGCCAAGGAAAACCTGGAGGAGCAAAGGGCACCTTTCACTTCAGAAAAAGGGGAGAACTGCTTGAGGCCTAGAGGCAGTAGAAGGTGGGAGATGGATGAGGACCCAGGGGCTTCCTGTAGACAAGGTGGAGATGGCCAGCTGAGAGGCATGTCCCAGGACTGAAAACCCAGGACTGAAAGGAAGTGCCACACATACCCTGGGACCACCACACAGAGCTCCAGAGTTGGGAAGTCACAGCCTGTGACTACCCAGGTCCTGTGGCTTCTTTTGGGGGCTCCTTTAGGCTCTGCCCACTGGATGCCCACTGCCATCTATGATGTCACACCTTGGTGAGCCACCAGCCACACTCTTCCCTGCCACCATCCTACAGAAGCTAGGCTGTGAGGACACTTTCCCAGTATCCCCTGGCAAAGCGCACAGTTCCCCTGGGCCTGTGGGGACACAGGGGTAGGGCCCAGAGGGCCCCCCTCCAGCACCTCTGCCCTCCCCACCACCACCACCAGGAAGCAGCCCACAAGCGACTGATGCGCCAGCGACAGGCCTGTGAGGCCAAGACCCCGGAGCCACTGCGACGCCACCGCTCACTCACTGCTCACTCCTTCCTGCCACTGGCAGAGAAACAGCGGCGTGTCCTGCGGAACCTGCGCCAGCTTGAGAGCCTGGGCTTGGTCAGTGCCAGCAATGGCTACCAGGCACTAGTGGACGAGCTGGCCAAGGTAACAGCCAGGGGCCTATGTGCACACTTGGTGGTCCATCTTGTTGGCATAATAAGGGCAGACCTCTCCCCAGTATGGGAATCCCAGCCAGAGGAAGGCTGAGGCTGCTCTTAGAAGGAAAATGCCTAGAATTAGCCACAGAGAGAGATTCTTACAACTCATTGAAAAAGTAATATAGAGGGCCAGGGATATAGCTCCATGGCACAAGTGCCTGCCTAGCAAGTGTAAGGTCGTAAGTTCGAACCCCAGCCCTGAAAAAAGAAAAAGTAATATAGAAAGCACCTTTATAAAGAGGGTCCTGAAGATCTGCCTCATGAGTCTGCTGTGATAGTCTTGAGATGCCACCCTCCCAGAGGAAACCTGCCTCTTCCTATGTTCCCAAACATCCTCACAGTGGCTGGCCTGAGGCTCTCTGGCCAGGAAGGACCACCTGACACCCTCTTCCACCTCCAACCTCTAGGACATCCGCAATCAGCGTAAGCACCGGCAGCGGCGGAAAGCAGATTTGGTAAAGCTGCAGGCCACTTTCCAGGGCCTGAGCGCTAAGACAACCTTCTATGAGGAACAGGGTGACTACTACAGCCAGTATATCCGGACCTGCTTGGACCACCTGGCCCCCAGCTCTAAGTATGTTACCAGCACCCCAACACAGCATGATCCACACACCCCCAACTCCATGTGAGGCTCACTGCCAAAGTCTGGGACTTAAGTACAGCCCCTTTTCCTGTCCTCCTCCTGGTGAAAAACTCCCTTGGGGCCTGGCTTCCTTCCTGTCAGCCATGAAGAACAAGTGTCTTCAGTGGTATAGAGCTTGAGGGTGAATTCTCCGGGGCTTCTTTTAATCAGGAGTTCTGGGAAAAGGAAGAAGCAGCCATCCCTTCATTACACTGCTGCCCAGCTCCTGGAGAAGGGTGTCTTGCTGGAAATTGAAGATCTCCCTGCTTCTCAGTATGTAGGGGGAACAACTGGGATGGAGCTGTGGGATTTCGGGGGAGAAGGGAAGGAGCAGCATAGTCCCTGCCTCGAAGGAATAGCTAGAATGAGGATGGAGAGCAGAGAGTGATGGACAGCGGAAATAGTCTAGCACAGTTCTAGAAGGTTGGAAATGCTTCCAGGAGTTGGGTAGGGCCATTGTACTGAGCGAGATGGTGTAGACCTATAATCCTAGCACTGCAGGAGGCTGAAGCAGGAGAGTCACAAGTCTTATCTGGGCAATTTAGCAAGACCTTATCTCAAAAAAAAAAAAAAAGAGTTGAGCTGGGTATAGCTCAAAGGCAGCTTGCTCCTAGGTTTGATTCCCCAGTACAGAGAGGAGAGATGAAGAAATTGGCAGAGGACAGAGCACTAGGAGCTGGGCTCCTGGGAGGGACAAGGAAAGGCAACCCAGCTCTGGAGGAGATGCCGTTGCCCAGGATGAGGGCCCTGGGAAGAGGTGATGGACCCCTGTACTGAATCCTGTTCCTGACAGCTTCAGGAATGTCATCTTTGACATCACCCCTGGAGATGAGGCGGGAAAGTTTGAAGTAAATGCCAAATTCCTGGGTGTGGACATGGAGCGATTTCAACTTCACTATCAGGTGAGGGGACACCTGTGAGCCCTGGAGCCCTGCTGGGTCAAGCCTCACCTAGAATGTCTGGCCTGGCTTCACTGGCATAGGTGGGCATCCCCCAGGCAGCCCCAGTGGCCTGAGCAGTTTGCACCAGGGGAGAACACAGCCCACTGGTGTAGGCACAGGATTAATATCTGAAGCACTGTCCCAGTCAGGGGCTCTCCCCTTTACCTCACTTAATCCCCTGAGCTCGGAAACATTATCCTGTGATACAGGCTCTGAGACAAAAGGTTAAGCAGCCAGCCTAAGTCAGAGCAGTGTTCAGGGAAGCCATGTTTTTTTTTGTTTTTTTTGGTTTTTTTTTTTTTTGTCTTTTTGAGACAGGGTCTTGCTATGCAGTTCAGGCTGGTCTTGAGCTCACTTCTGTAGCCTAGGCTGGTCTCGAACTCACATCGATCCTCCTGCCTCAGCCTCCCGAGTGCTAGGATTACAGGCGTGCACCACCATGCCCGGCTGAAGCCATGATTTTAAATTCAAATAATAATTTTTTTTTAAGAATTTTTTTTTCTTGTTTCAGAACTTTTGTTGTTTGTTTATTTATTTTTATAGCCGGCTCAGCCTGCCCTGAGGGCAGGGCTGGCACAGCATGTGGTGCCAGGGATGGAACCGTGGTCCCTGCAGCCACCTAAGCTTTCCTAAGCAGGTGCTTTAGACCACTGAGCCATCCTGCTGGGCCCGAAATTCAAACAATTCTGCTTTGCTGTTTTGCCTTTTGGATGAAAAAGACTGATTTCAAGCCTGGCTCTGCTTGAGTTTTCATCTGGCCAAATTGCTGTCCACTTTCTCAGTCTTGTTTTCCTTGTAGGTGAAGAGGGTTTTCAGGGTCACAGCTAGGACTGGGCAGACTCCACAATGCTGAGGAGTTGTAAGCCAGCTAGGCCCCAGCCAGAATCCTTTCAGTCCCTCCTGTCCCTTCCCTCCAGGACCTCCTGCAGCTCCAGTACGAGGGTGTTGCTGTCATGAAGCTCTTCAACAAGGCCAAAGTCAATGTCAACCTCCTCATTTTCCTCCTCAACAAGAAGTTCTTACGGAAGTGACAGGCAGCAACTGCCAGCCACACCCCCAAATCCTCACTCATGTCTGCTTTAACACCAGCTCCTGACTCCACTTCCCTGCAGGCGCTGGAGCTCAGCACATTGCCAAGCTCACAGATTCTCACCTATCCCGAGCTGGGAGGGGTTGCCTGTCTAGGCACGGAACATCCAGCTCCTCCTGGACTGGTCCTAGCCCTAGGTCCAGCTGTGGCTTGTATATACCACACAAGTGCCAAGGTCTCCCAGCCAGTGCAGTGTAACTTGGATCTGCTCTTCGTCTGGGAAAGCTGCTGGTTTGTGTTTGATACTGCCCTCCTGCGGCCACCCCAGTAGGACCAGCACTGCCCTAGGGCCTGGTTCCCTTTAATCCTTCTTCTCTGGACTCCCAAAGACCGCACCAGGCCCTCTGCCCCAGCTCCCCTTCACCCCAGTGGGTGTCTGGGCCCTGCCAAAGTCCCCCCACCTGTCAAGAGAGCAGAGCTTATTGATGTCCACATGGCACTGGCTCAGTTGTCCTGTGAAGCTCAAATCACTCCCTAACTTATGGTGGTTTTTGTTGTTGTTGTTGTTGTTGTTTTGTCTTTTTGAGGCAGGGTCTCACCATGCAGTTCAGGCTGGCTTTGAGCTTACTTTTGTAGGCCAGGCTGGTCTTGAACTCACACTGATCCTCCTGCCTCAGCCTCCCAAGTGCTGGGGCTACAGGTGTGTGCCACAACACCTGGCTATGATCTATTTTATTTGTGGGCCACTAGAGTATTCTGTCTTTCACCCCTGTGTTCCACATCATTTCACAACCTTAATCCTGGTCTCAATGTTTTCATCTTTATCAACCCAAAGAAAGTTCTTGTTTCCCTTTTTCAAACTAATATCCATAACTATCTTCCCTACCTTGTATTAAAGTCACCTTAGGTAGCCGGGTGTGGTGGCTTACACCTGTAATCCCAGCACTCGGGAGGCTGAGGCAGGAGTATTGGTGCGAGTTTGAGACCAGCCTGCTGGGCTACAAAAGTGAGCTCAAGGCCAGCCTCAACTGCATAGTGAGACCCTGTCTCAAAAAAGTCAAAAAAAAAAAAGGTCACCTTAGGTGATGGCACATACCCATAATCCCAGCTCTTCAGGAGGCTGAGGCAGGAATATGACAAATTCTTGAGCAGCCTGGGCAGCTTGGTGAGACCTTGGGTCAAAACTTAGGGCTCAGAGGGTAGCTCAGTGGTAGAGTACATGACCAGCATGTGCAAGGCACTGGGTTCCATCTCCAACACAAAAATAATAAAAGACGAAGTCTCCTAGATGAGGGCCGTAGAGTTTCCATTGTGTGTGAGAGCTCTTTATCTCAGCTTCCTACGGGCAGAGAGCAGTCTCCCCATTCGGTCACCAACAGGACCTTTGATCTGCCCTGCCTCAGCCACCCCACATGTTCCAACTTCCTATTCCTGTTGCCTTCTGATCTCATTTTAATAAAAGTAGATGTTGTCCCCACATCTGTTGAACACCCTTATTTCACTTCCCATAGTGCAGGCTTCAAGTTCTGCAAAGCTTCCCTGGAGATGTGAGGACCCTTCCTATAGCCCTCTGCAAGCCCAGGGTGAGTACCCTCTGCCTATAGCAGCTAGGAAAAGCTTAATTAGATAGGGCATTTGCTCCTCTTTTCCCTCCCTTGAATGTTCAAGTTTCAGTTCTGTTTTTATCAGCCACTCTGAAGACCAAGACAGAGCAGGGTAATCAGGCCTGTGCCCCACCCACTTGCATACGGTTCCTGAGTCTTGGGTGACAGCACAAAGCGCCTGAGCTGGGTGAGGAATTGTGGGCTCTGTGCTCTGCGCACTAGGTCTTCTCTTGGGAGGAAGCCTCTCCCCCTCTCAGGGAGCAGAGGGCCATGGGGAGGAGACATGTGACAGACACCCGCCTTGACATCTGAACTCCCTAGCAGCTGGATTGGGCCCCACTGCGGTCCTGGCGCAGCCTTCTCCCTCCACTCTGCTCCCTCTGTCACTCAGGATCTGTCTTGCTGTCACATTCAATCTCAGTCACAGCTTCCCCCCTTAACGTGTCACAGCAAAGACTTCAAGTGCTGCCTTGCTCTGGGTGACAGTGACACATACCAGTGGGTCCTGGTTTCTACATGTGCTCAGTCATTAAAAAATCTCACACCCACCAAGCAGTTCCAACACTTGATGCTTCCCACAATCGCATGCGCTCAGCCACACGTCCACACACACAAGTGTCACGAAAGTTACTGTTACCGGGCCATCACGGGCTGGGATACTTGAGCATTTCATGTTAGGCAAAGATAAGTCACCACCATCTTTGTTTAGAGGCTTGGATAAATGCCTGTGCTTAGCTGGTAAGGGGCAGAACAGGGCTTTAAATTCAGGCCCAGCCTGGCAGGATGGCTCAGTGGTCTAAAGCACCTGCTTGGGAAAGCTTAGGTGGCTGCAGGGACCGCGGCTCAATCCCTGGCACCACATGCTGCACCAGCCCTGCCCTCAAGGCAGGCTGAGCTGGCCATATAAATAAATAAAAGTTTTGAAACAAACAAGAACAACAACAACAAAAAATATATATATATATACATATATATATATATATATATATACATATATATATATATATATATATATATATATATATATATATATATAAATTCAGGCCCATACTGGGAGGTTATGGTAGGAGACTTCTAGCCCAAGCAACACTAAGATCTGACTTTAGAAAACATTTTTGTTTTGTTGGGGGGGGGGTGTTGAGACAGTATTATGTTGTGCAAGGCTGGCCTTAAACTCATTTATGTAGCTCTAGATGGCCTCAAATGTGAAGTGATCCTCCTGGCTCAGCCTCCTAAATGCTAGGATTACAGCCATACACCATGTCTAGCTCAAAAAATTTTAGAAGGCTGGAGGTGTAGCTCAGCAGGAAGGCACTGGGTCTGATCACTTGTACCAGAAAGAAAAGCACATAGTCGGGGTCTGGTGGTGCATACCTATAATCACTTTGAGGCTGAGACAGCAGCATGGCAAGTGAGAGATTTAGCATGACTATCTCAAAATTTAAACATAAGGGAAACAGGATATAACTAAGCACTAGAATGCTTGCCTACCATGTGCGAGGCACTGGGGTCAATCCCCAATAGGTAAAAAGAAAAAAAAAATCCATGGATTTCTTGACTTTGGATTGGACAATACAGTAATCCCTCATTATTTTGTGGTTCAATTTTTGTGGACTCACTTTCACAGGTCTTAAAATAATACTAATCTAAATCATCAGATTTTTCGCTATATTGCAGGATTTTGCAGTACTGCACAGTATACATATGTTAAAATTATAGGTTTACAAGTTTAGAAAATGGTTAAATTTTTACTTTTTTTTTTTTTTTTTTTTTTTTTTTTTTTTTTTTTTTTTTTTTTTTTTTTTTTTTTTTTTTTTTTTTTTTTTTTTTTTGGTCGGAGAAAATGGTTAAATTTTTAAAAAGAAAAGAAAATGGTTAACATCGGAAATGTTTTTAAAAAGTGTGGGAAAGGTATTTGTTTTTAGCCTTTATTTATTTATTCATTTATTTTTTCTTGTTTTAGAACATTTGTTTGTTTATTCACTCATTTTTATGGCCGGCTCAGCCCGCCCTGAGGGCAGGGCTGGTGCAGCATGTGGTGCCGGGGATCAAACCGCGGTCCCTGAAGCCACCCAAGCTTTTCCAAGCAGGCGCTTTAGACCACTGAGCCATCCCGCCAGGCCCTTTTTTTTCTTTTTGAGACAAGGTCTCACTATGCAGTTCAGGCTGGCCTTGAGCTCACTTTTGTAGCCCAGGCTGGTCTTGAACTTGCACTCTTCCTCCTGCCTCAGCCTCCCAAGTGCTGAGATTACAGGCGTGCGCCACCACCCCTGGCATGGGGAAGGTTTATAAGAGTGGGAGGGCTCATAAAGCCTTAAAATAACAGCCAGGCAAGTGAGCTCAAGGCCAGCCTGAATTACAGAGCAAGACTCTCAAAAAAAAAAAAAGCCTTAAAATATATATAGATACTAAAATAAATATAACATCTACTTCACTGACTTTCACTTACTGCAAGGATGTCTGGAACGTAACTTCCACCACTGTAACACCAAGACCAAAAGTACAAGTAGTAAAAGAAAAAAATAAACTGGCTTCCTCTGAACTAAAATTCATGTGAATAAAGTTTGAGACAAAGATAACATTCTTTGTTGCTAGATTTGATGGTGCACTCCAGTAATCTCAGCTCTTGGAGGCTGAGACAGAAAGACTGCCTTGAGTTCAAGGCTTGCTGAACTGTGCACTGAGACCTTGGCTGACCCATTGTGTAAATTGTTATTTATAGTGACACCTTGGTTGTCAAACTCAATTATTTCTACCCAGGGACTAGTGAGATAGCTCAGCAGTCTAAAGCACCTGCTTAAGCAACTGTAGGGATCGAGGTTCAATCCCTGGCACTACATGCTGTGCCAGCCCCACCCCCAGGGCAGGCTGAGCCGACCATGACAAAAATAAAGTTTGTTTTAAAAAATGCTACCACTGGGGCCCAGCGGGATGGCTCAGTGGTCTAAAGCACCTGCTTGGGAAAGCTTGGGTGGCTTCAGGGACCGCAGTTCGATCCCCGGCACCACATGCTGTGCCAGCCCTGCCCTCGGTGCAGGCTGAGCCGGCCATAAAAATGAGTGAATAAACAAATAAAGGTTCTGAAACAAGAAAATAAATAAATAAATAAATAAATAAATAAAAATGCTACCACTGGCCCAGCAGGATGGCTCAGTGGTCTAAAGTGCTTGCTTGCTGGGCGTGGTGGCGCCCGCCTGTAATCCCAGCACTCGGGAGGCTGAGACAGGAGGATTGGTGCGAGTTCGAGACCAGCCTGGGCTACAAAAGTGAGCTCAAGGACAGCCTCAACTGCATATCGAGACCCTGTCTCAAAAAGACAAAAAAAAAAAAAGAAAAGAGTAATAATGAGGCTTGTCTATTTCTGTGTCACTTGTCTAATAACCCAGTAACTCATCTGTTTTACATTTTACCAAAAAATCAGTACATAATATATTAGAAAATTGTTAAATCCTTTTCTGTAGTTTGAGAACAATTCTAGGAGCCATTTTTTTTATTTTTAATTTTTTTTAAAAAATCTTTGTTTGTTTGTTTGTTTTTATGGCTGGCTCAGGCTGCCCTGAGGGCAGGGCTGTCACAGCATATGGTGCCAGGGATCGAACCGCGGTCCCTGAAGCCACCCAAGCTTTCCCAAGCAGGCGCTTTAGACCATAGACCACTGAGCCATCCTGCCGGGCCCCCTTAAAAAATCTTTTATTCTTTTTTTTTTTTTTTTTTTGTCTTTTTGAGACAGGGTCTCGCTATGCAGTTCAGGCTGGCCTTGAGCTCACTTTTGTAGCCCAGGCTGGTCTCGAACTCGCACCGATCCTCCTGCCTCAGCCTCCCGAGTGCTGGGATTACAGGCGTGCGCCACCACGTCCGGCAAGCTTTTATTCATTTATTTATTTATCTGGTATAGGGTCTCGCCTCACAGCTAAGCCTCCCCATTGCTGGGATTACAGGCATGTGTCACTATACCAGTTTCAGTGGCCTGCACAGCATGCAGTATCAGAGATCAAACCTGAGTCCTTACACTTGCCAGGCAGGCTCTTAGATCACTGAGCTATTTCCCAAGCCCATAGTAGGTATATTTTATTTACTTGTTTGTTTGTTTGTTTGTTTGTTTTTAATATTATGGCCGACTCAGCCTGCCCTGAGGGTGGGGCTGGCACCAGCATGTGGTGCTGGGGATCAAACCGCTGTCCCTGCCCCTGCCTAAGCAGGCACTTTAGACCACTGAGCTATCTCACTGACCCCATAGCAGGTATATTTTAGTCACATGACCCAAAAGTACATTAGCTGTGCTGAATTATAGTGGGGAAACTTATATACAATAATTCATCAACGTATAATAGAAAATAAAGTATGGGGGCTGAGTTGAGTAGCTGAGATCGTGTATATGGAGTGTAAAATTCTGCTGTATTTACTAAGCCATGAAAAATATTTTATGCCTTCAAGGGTCCAGGGATAGAGCTCAGCAGCACAACACCTGTCTGGCAAGCACTAGGTCCTGAGTTCAATTCTTGGTACCAAAATAAATAAATAAAATAAAATTCCTTCAAAATCAGGGCTGGCCAAATAGCAGATTAAAGCACCTCCAAGCAGGTACAGGGACTGGGGGTTCGATCCCTGGGCCTGCTGTGCCAGCCCTGTCCCTGGGATGCGCTGAGATAGCAACTGAGAATGGGTGTGGTGGCATGCGCTTGTAATTCCAGCTCTTGGGAGGCTGTAAACAGGTGGATCACTAGGACTCTGATCTAGTAGTGAGACCCTGAAAACCCTGTAGACCCTTCCCTAAAATTAAAAAAAGAAAAAAAGATTTTTTTTATATAAAGCTAATTACATTTCCAGTTATTTCTTTTAAAGTTTTTTTATTTATTTCTCTTAAATCTCATTTATTTATTTGTGTTATGGCTGGCTCAGCCTGCCCTGGGGTGGGGGTGTGCAGCATGTGGTGCCAGGGATGGAGGAGTAGTCACAGCACTGGCTTTAACTTTCCTCTGCAGGCGCTTTAGACCACTGAGCCATCTCGCTGGCCCACATTTCCAGTTATTGCCTCAGAATAGAAAATGTTGTAGGGGCCCGGCAGGATGGCTCAGTGGTCTAAAGCGCCTGCTTAGGAAAGCTTGGGTGGCTACAGGGACCACGGTTTGATCCCCGGCACCACATGCTGCATCAGCCCTGCCCTCAGGGCAGGCTGAGCCGGCCATATAAATAAACAAACAAACAAACAAACAAAAGTTCTGAAACAAGAAAAAATAAAAATAAAATTTAAAAAATAAAATAAATGGGGCCCAGCGGGATGGCTCAGTGGTCTAAAGCACCTGCTTGGGAAAGTTGGGTGGCTGCAGGGACGGCGGTTCAACCCCCGGCACCACATGCGGCGCCAGCCCTGCCCTTGGGGCGGGCTGAGCCAGCCATAGAAATGAGTGAATAAACAAACAAAGGTTCTGAAACAAGAAAAAATAAATACAATTTTAAAAACATAAAATAAAAAGAATATGTTGTAATCAGGGGTTTTCAAGGGGAACAATACAATGCAGATCATATAATTTATAAGGTTATTTTAGCATAGTCACCCAAGAGTCATATACAGAGAGCAGGAAATCTGTCCACACACTGAAAACCTAAATAATACAGCTGAGAGCTGGGATCCTGCAGCAATGTCCTGTGTAAGTCCAGCTAAAGACTGAAAGCCCATAAGTGTCCCCCATGAGCCCCGCTGGAGGACAAGAGCCCATGACAATGTTCCAGGCCTGTTTCATGGATCTGTGCCAGAAGGTGCAAAGGCCAGTGGTAGCAGCTAGAAAATCTGTGCCAGCGGAATGAAGGATCCGTGCTAGCAGCTGAGGGGTCTGCACTGGAGCCAGGAAGCAACGCTCAAAGTAACGACCAGAGCTCCCTTGAAAGGTACCACAGCCCTCCTCAGTGATAACAAGGTCCCGAGCTCCTTCAGTGATGAGAACAGCCAGGTCTGTATCAGGAATGCCAGTGTAACAAGTGTCTCCAGGAGAGTGAACAGTGTACCACCAGGACCAGAGTCCCCCCCAAAGTGAACAACAATCCTCAGCTGGGCCTCCTACACCTAGCACCATGCTGGCTCAGTTCAGATGGGTGTTACAACTGGACTGCCGGTGGTAAATCTACCACAAAATACTAAAACAGCCTGACATGATGGTGAATGCCTGTAACCCCAGATACTTGGGAGGCTGAGGCAGGAGGATCATAAACTCAAGGCCAGCCTGGGTAATTCAGCAAAACCTTGTCTCAGAAAAAAAATAAATAAATAAAAAGGGTTGGATATGTAGTTCAGTAGCAGAACACTTGATTGGCACGTATGAAGCTCTGGAATCATCCTCAGCACACACACATAAAAAAAGTAGTAGATTAAAAAAGATGAACTAGGGGCCGGGGAGATAGCTCTGTGGCACAAGTGCCTGGCTGGCAAGTGTAAGGTTGTGAGTTCACACCGCCATCCCACTAAATAAATATCAAATAAAATAAAAAATGAACTGGGCCAGCGAGATGGCTCAGCAGTCTAAAGTGCCACAGGGACCACAGTTTGATTCCTGGTGCCACATGCTGTACCAGCCCCACCCCCAGAGCAAGCTGATCTGGCCATTAAAAAAAAAAAAGAAAAAAGAACTTTTAAGTGGGCATGGTGGTGCACCCTTGTAATCCCAGCACTTGGGAGGCTGAGGCGGGAGGATTGATGCAAGTTCGAGACCAACCTGGGCTACAAAAGTGAGCTCAAGGCCAGCATGAACTGCATAGCAAGACCCTGTCTCAAAAAGACCAAAAAAAAAAAGATGAACTTTTAAAAAAATTGTATAGTTCTTCTTCCAATTATATCATTGTAGGAAACTGAATTTATTTTTTCTTTTCTTTTTTTGGTCTTTTGAGACAAGATCTCACGTCTCACTATGCAGCTCAGGCTGGCTTTGAGTTCACTTTGTAACCCTCAGTGGTCTCAAACTCACCACAATCCTCCTGTCTCAGCTTCCTGAGTGCTCAGATTACAGGTGTGCACCACCACCATGCCCAGCTAATCTCTCTCTCTCTCTCTCTCTCTCTCTCTCTCTCTCTCTCTCTCTCTCTCTCTCTCTCTCTCTCTCTCTCTCTCTCCTCTCTCCCTCTCTCTCCTCTCTCTCTCTCTCTCTCTCTCTCTCTTCATGTATTTGGTGGTACAGGTTCTCACCACACAGCTCAGACTCACAGTGATCCTCCTGCTTTCAGCCTCCCCAGAGCTGGAATTACAGATGCGCATCACCACACCTGGTCTCCAAGGCTTAGTGCACCAGGGGCAGGACCAGTAGGGCACACCAGGGATTGAACCCCCAGTCCCTGTGTTTGCCTAAGCAAGTGCTTAGTCCACTAAGCTATCTCACAGGCCCAAGAATTTGAATTTTGAGAGTGTTCTCCCCAAAGGAAAAACAGGTAGAGCTGAGTTGCCCTAGAGACTCGCCTATTCTGGCCTCCTCCAGGATCCTTATCTTCCTCAAGTCAGCTCAGTCCCGCAACCCTGATGTGGTTAGCACTTCCCAATCAGGCAGGGCTCTCAGCCAATGGTTTGTTATTTACAAAGGCTCCTTCCTGACATCCTCACACAGAAATCTTCAGCCATGTTTATTCCTTGCACTACATTTCTACAAGGATTGTCCTGGCTCAGAATGTACCCATTTGCTGTGGATCTTTTTTCTTTTTTTTTTTTTTTTTTAAAGAATTTATTTATTTATTTATTGATTGATTGATTATTTTTTCTTGTTTCAGAACCTTTGTTTGTTTATTCACTCATTTTAGGGCCACCTCAGCCTCCCCTGAGGGCAGGGCTGGCACAGCATGTGGTGCCGGGGATCAAACCGCGGTCGCTGAAGCCACCCAAGCTTTCCCAAGCAGGGGCTTTAGACCACAGCCATCTTGCCGGGCCCCTGCTGTGGATCTTTTTATATAAGATCTTGTGTCCTCAGAAAAACCTGTAGCAATTAACAGAAAAAAAACAGAGAACAGATAGGAGGCTTGTTTGTTTTGTTTAATTTTTTTGTTTATTTAATTTTTTTTTTTTTCTTGTTTCAGAACTTTTGTTTGTTTATTTATTTTTTTTTATGGCCGGCTTAGCCTGCCCTGAGGGCAGGGCTGGAGCAACATGTGGTGCTGGGGATCGGAACCGCGGTCCCTGCAGCCGCCCAAGCTTTCCTAAGCAAGCACTTTAGACCACTTAGCCATCCTGCCAGGCCCCTTTTTTGTTTTTTTAAGAGAAGGGTTAACAAGAAGCAAAGTGTGCTCACTTTGACAGTGCATATACTAAAAAGAAGCAATGGCCTGATGGAAGGGGCAAGAAGCACACGGGCAGCCTGTGGTTCGTTACTTTCTCTCCACTAAAGGTCTGTAAAGCCAGGTGTGGTGGGGCACATGGTAATCCCAGCACCGTGGAAGGCTAGGGAAGTAGGAGCATGAGGTCAGCCTGGGCTACACAGCAAATTAGAGGCCAGGCTGGAACACAGTGACACCATGTCTGAAAAAAAAAAAAAAAAAAAGCTAGGCATGATGGTGCATGCCTATAATCCCAGCACTCAGGAAGAGGCTGAGGCAAGAGAATTGCTAAGAACTACAAAGTGAGCTCAAAGCCAACCTAAACTGCCTAGTGAAAGCCAGGTGTGGTGGTTCACGCCTGTAATCCCAGCACTTGGGAGGCTGAGGCAGGAGGATCAATGTGAGTTCAAGACCAGCCTGGGGTGGGCTGGGGAGATAGCTCCGAGGCACAAGTGCCTGCGTGGCAAGTGCAAGGTCGTGAGTTTGAACCCCGGTCCCGCAAAAAAAAAAAAAAAAGACCAGCCTGGGCTACAGAAGTGAGCTCAAGGCCAGCCTGAACTGCATAGCGAGACCCTGTCTCAAAAAGACAAAAAAAAAAAAAAAAAAAAATCAAAGACAAAACAAACAAACA
>PVJA010046547.1:0-15065 GCA_004027025.1 Myocastor coypus
AGCGGTGTCGTCTGCTGGTGGCGCTGCCGCAGCGGTCCGGGGCGCCTCTCTACTCGAAGGTGACCACGTTTAAATTCTGAGACGGGAAGTGAAGGGTGAATAGGTCACGGTGGCCTTTTTTTTTTAGTTAACTTTTCCTTTTTTGTTGTCTAGTCATCCTCGTCGGTCTTCTGCTTCTTGGGATCCACTTCGTCGTCCTCGTCGTCCTCAGCTGCCCGCTTGCCCGTAGCTGCCTCTGCCTCCTCATCCTCGTCTCCATCCTCTTCCTCACCATCACCTTCCTCCTCCTCTTCTTCCTCCTCCCGTCTTCTTCCTCCTCCTCGTCTGCCTCGTTGTCGGCCTCCTGCTCGCCATTCTCCTCGTTAGCATTCCCGTTCGCGGGGGCGTCTCTGCCGTTCTCCGCCTCCTCCACAACCTCCTTCTTCTCCTTCAAGTCCTTGGTGGTGATCTCGGAGCTGGTGTCCACGGCCGCGTCTGACATGGTGGGGCACGCTGGTGGTTCGGTGCAGCGAGTGAAAAAGAAAGCGAGAGTTCGAGGACTCTGGCGAGGTAGCTGTCGGAGACCGCGGCGGAGGGCGCGCGGCGGAGGTGGCTGTGGCGAGCAGATAGCCGGCCCGGGAACAATGCAAAGATGGCTTTTCAGAGCAGCCAGTGGGGGCCTATTTGTCTTTTTTTTGTATACAGTTCGTTTTTAAATTAAATTTTATTTTATTATGTACAGTTCTGTATATCTCGTTGATTGAGCCTCAATGTCTTTTCTCTACAGCATACCTAAATTATACAGTACTATAACTTAGTAGACCTAATTTATATAGTACTGTATAGTACTATAGTTTTATATTCCATCATATGTTATAGTGCTGCATGTAAGAGTTATGCAAATAAAAGCATAGTCATACAGTTGGAGTTTCCTTTGACCTTCTCTTTGTTCTGAATATTATAATGTACATATTATGTACAAATTTTTATTTAATGACCAATTTACTTAATGACCTAGTTGTAGGACCGGAACTGGGTCATTAAATGAGGAGTGCCTGTAGCCTATTGTATTTTAGACATAGTCACTCAGCATGCTGTGCAAATGAACAGCATTCCTGAAAAGACAAATGTCCTCAAAGTATGTTTTATTTCTGTAACAATTGGTGCTAGAGGAAAAATAAGCTACCTAATAAGGTTATTTGTTTCACCTCAATATCCAGGGACTGGGGAGATAGCTCAGTGGCAAAAGTGCTTGCCTGAAAAGCACAAGGTCTCAAGTTTGATCCCCAGTACTGCAAAAACACAAAAGACAAAAAAAAAAAAAAAAAAAAAAAAAAAAAAAAAAAAAAAAAAAAAAAAAAAAAAAAAAAAAAAAAAAAAAAAAAAAAAAAAAAAAAAAAAAAAAAAAAAAAAAAAAAAAAAAAAAAAAAAAAAAAAAAAGAACAAGGTATGATCACCTATGTATGTGTATATATATATATATATATATATATATATATATATATAACCTGTTTTGATGCAGGAGGCAGTGATCTACAGCATTGTCTGATGAAACCTGTTCACCACATAGGACATGAGTATAACAGCAGTGTGAAAGGACCAGAAAATCGGTCAGTGCACTCTTTTTATTTGGCTGACTTTTTTTTTTTTTTTTTTTGGCTGACTTTTAAGGACTGTTTCAAACAGTTCATTAGGAAATAACAAAACTGATTCACTTGGAGTTTAAAAAATTTTTCAATTATAAACCAACTCTTTAGAAATCATGCTACCTTTCAACTTTTTTTTGCCATTTATGAAATCATTTTATTTTATTGATTTCTTATTTTAATAAGAACAATGGGACAGTTTCACAACATGTTAGTAGGACAACCACAATAATTAATACAAAATTCACATTGTTATCTTCATAGTGGTTGTTCCGCGTAGAAGATGCAGACATGATAATTTTTCTAAGCACTATTGGTAGAAATATTTCTTCTCATTAAACTAAAAGAAAGTAGTTATATACATAGTCCAATATTCCATAATAGTAGTGGGTTATTGGCAGAATTGGCAATGTCAGAAGCTTATGACTTGAGCCTTTTACAGCTCAGCATACTAATCTGGCTTTATTTTTTATGCCTCATGGTTATACTTTTCTGCTGGGTGGTTAGAGCCAAGTTAAAGCAAGACCTATATAACAAAACATGTAACTTTTTTATCTGGGAAGGTCAGTCAAATCTCCTCAGGATTAACCTTAAACCGTGTACAGCATTTTGTAAAACTTTTGTCAGTGTCAGCCGTCTGGACGAGTCATGGCCATTGCTTGACCAGTTTGCTCTCTGTGAAAGCCTGAGAGAATGTTTTCTGTCTAGGTGACTCTCCTGAGGCACACTGTACATCGCCAATCCCTTTCCTCTATGGCCCTATAATCTCCTTGAACAGAAAATTTGGGACTCTACTGAGTTATAGGATGTTACAGTACAGGTTCTCTTATGTCCTGAGTCCTCACTGACATTGAAGGGCCAGGGCCAAAGTATCGGCTATCCCTGTAGCCCTTCTTTTTCTCTAATTTTTTAGTCTGCAAACAAGTTCTTAACCCTCCAAAAGAGAAGCTTAGTGGTACTATTCTATAACATAGGGACTTGAGCTTAACATCATTGTCTTTCTGAATATTAAATGCCTTAGACTTAACACAGAATTGGTATTTTCCATCAATCATTGATATTCTAATAATTCCCTATGGAATGTGATTAAAAAGTTGTTACACTTTTTTACATAGAAATTTAGAAATCTAAGCGTATACTAAATTGTATCAGATCAATCTGATGACATTTTTTCTTGTCTTGTATTCTCTTTAGTTACCCTTTTTTGTTTTCTTTTAAAACAAGCATTTACTTGACAGAGAGCATAGTAATAATTGAAATTACATTAGAAGCAGCACACATCTAAAAACCAGAATGACAAGCATTTCATGTTTCATGCATGATTTCAGTCTTACACATTGCTACTCTGAATGTCAAAAACCTGTTGGAGGTTCTTAGGACCATTGTCTAATTCATCCTGTGTATACAAGTATATGATTTTGCCCCTGCCAGGTTTTCTAACGTTTCTGTTTGGTGTCTCGTCATTGCTTAATCCTCAAGTTCTTGACTTCCATGCAGCTGTGTTGTGCGTTTCCATTTTATTTCTTCTTCTGTGTTCTTACACTAGGGAGACTATACAATATTTACACATCATAAATATGTATGCACCCAACACGGGAGCACCCAGCTATGTAAGACAAATCTTCATGGACATGAAAACTCTAATATCCAATACAGCAATCATAATAGGAGACCTTAACACCCCTATCTCAAAAAGATAGGTCAAGCAGACAAAAAGTTAACAAAGAAATAATAGAATTGAACCAGTACTTGGAACAAATGGAATTAGTGGACATATACAGAGTGTTCCACTCAGCCACTTCTGAATGCACATTTTTTTCCAGCTGCTCATGGAACATTTTCTAAAACAGACCACATACTAGTCCATAGATCGTGCATATATATATATATATATATATATATATATATATATATATATATATATGCAAGAAAACAGAAACTATCCCATGCATATTATCTGACCACAGTGTGATGAAACTGGAAATAAATTACAAAAGAAACCACAAGAATGCCATAAACACGTGGAAATTAAACAGCACCCTCCTCAGCAACCAATGGGTTACAGATGAAATTAAACAAGAAATTAAACAATATCTACAATTTAATGAAAATTAAAACACAACCTACTAGAATTTATGGGATGCAATGAAAACAGTTCTTAGAGGGAAATTTATAGTTCTGAACTCACACATTAAGAAGACCAAACAGGATCAGATAAATACTCTCTAATGCTGCACTTTGATCATATAGAAAAGGAAGAGCAAACCAAGCCAAAGCCCAAAGACAGGAGGAAATTATAAAGATTAGAGCAGAAATTAATTCAATCAAGACAAAGAAAACAATACAAATAATGAATAAAAAAGCTATTTCTTTGAAAAATTAAATAAAATTGATAAGCCCCTAGCTAACTTTATCAAAAAGAAAAAAAAAAAAAAAAAGAAAGAAAAGAAAAAACTCGAATTCAAGCAATAAGGAATGAAAAGGGTGAAATTATATAAACCCAGTGAAGATTCAGAAGATCATTCATAACTATTTTGAGAATCTTTACTCTTGCAGAATTGAAGACACAGATGAAATGGATAGATTCCTAGAAAGGTACAAACTACTAAACCTGAATCAAGGAGATATAAAAATACAACCCAATAAAACCTACCAACAAAGAAAAGTCCAAGTCCTGATGGATTCACCACTGAATTCCATAAGAAATTTACAGAAGATATAATCTCAATACTCCTCAAACTCTTCAGGGAAATTGAAAAGAAAACAATCCTCCCAAAATCATTCCTGGAAGCAAGTATTATATTGATACCCAAACCAAAGAAGGATGCAATTAAAGGAGAACTACGGGCCAGTCTCTCTCATGAACATAGATGCAAAAATCCTCAATAAAATACTCACAAATACAATACAGCAAATTATTAAGAAAATAATACACCATGACCAGGTAGGATACATCCCAGGGATGCAAAGATGGTTCAATATATGCAAAATCCAAAAACCATATGATCATCTCAATTGATGAAGTAAAGGCTTTTGACAAAGTCCAACACTCATTCATGTTCAAGATCCTACAGCAAATTGAAATAGATGGCCTCTACCTCAGTCTGATAAAAGCCATCTATGACAATCCAACGGCTAACATAATTCTAAATGGGGAAAAACTGCAATATTTCACTCTCAGATCTGGTACAAGAGAAGGATGTCCTCTATCACCACTTCAATATAGTTTTGGAATCATTAGCTACTGCCATTAGACAAGAGAGGGAAATAAAAGGAATAAGAATAGGTAAAGAAGTTAAACTATCATTATTTGCAGATGACATGATAGTCTACTTGGAAGACCCAAAAAACTCCACCAAGAAGCTACTAGAAATAATATGCAAATTCAGTAACACAGCAGGCTACAAAATCAACACACAAACGTCAATTGCATTCCTCTACACAGGCAACAAACACACTGAGAGGGAAATTAGAGGAACAATACTTTTTACAATAGCACTGCGGAAAATGAAATACTTAGGAATTGATCTAACTAAACAAGCAAAAGATCATTTTGATGACATCCATAGTACTTTGAAAAAAGAGATCCTAGAGGGTTTCAGAAAATGGAAAGATATTCCCTGCTCCTGGATAGGAAAAACCAACATTGTAAAGATGGTGATACTCTCTAAGTTGTTATACAGATTTAATGCAATCCCTTTCAAAATACCATCAACATACCTCACAGACCTGGAGAAGTCATTCCTAAAATTTATTTGGAACCAGAAAAAGCCTAGAATAGCAAAGATAATCCTGGGCAGCAAAGATAAGACAGGAGGCATTACAATTCCTGACCTAAAATTATACTACAAAGCCACAGTGATAAAATCAGCATGATATTGGCAAAAAAATAGACATGAGAATCAGAGGAATAGATTAGAAAGTGCAGAAGCAAATACAAACACACATAGCCATCTTAGCTTTGACAAATGAACTTTTTGATACGTAGAAATGTTTCACATCATATGGATGCCTATATTTTTTCCATGGTTGTTTGTATACTCTGAACCATGGAAAATAATTGCATTATTAATTATCACTGTTATTCTTGGTTCTATGATCATTATATACGTTTAGTTTTGCTTTTAGACTCTGGGCTGGTAAGCTTCTTTATTAATACTTAGATGTCTTCCTCTCTTTCAAGGTATTTATTGTAGAGATGGGCAGAGCATTGACTCCAATAATGCTAGGTACATTGTCAGGGATATTTGGCATTTCCAGAATTTTTTTACACAGCCAAACAGGTCCATAGTTCTGTGATATCTTATTAGTAGTTTGCTTATTTTTGAAATAGTGCCTTGTTATGTAGTTCAGTCTGGCCTTGAACTCCCTATAGATTGAACTCAGGCCGACCTCAAACTCACTGCTATCTTCCTACCTTGGCCTCCTGAGTTCTGGGATTATGGGCATGTGTCACCAAGTCCAGCCATTATTAGTAATATTTTAATTTCACTGGTCTCTTGCAATAACATGCAGAAGCTCCTCATTCATGAGCCAAAGTCATATGTCCAAAAAAACAGTTTCCAGCAGTACTGACTGTGATCAATGTAATCTTGAAGAATTCAAGGAAGCTGCTAAGATGCAAGGAAAAGCCATGTGAGAAAAATAGCAATAGGTGCTGTAATGATTTGCTGAAGACAATACTCGGATTGGATCTGTTTTGGGATCATAATTATTGATGAACACTTTGTATATCATGGTTGTATTATAAAATATTCTCAGTTTTCATCCCTGCCTTTTTTTGACATGAGGGATCAGTATTGCCTGAACCCAACTGATGTGACTTATTGGTGGCTGTTGAATTTTATTTTAAAAGTTATCAAAGAACATGCATTCTTAAGATAAGCAATCATTTTCATTGAACTATTTTGGTAGTAAGAGGTCTGATACAGATAGTCCTCATTTGATGACCTCCCTGCTTAACAACTGTCTGCAGGCATACCGTTTGGACTTGCCACATCCCACTAGAGACTCTTCTGTTTGTGTAGTTCTGTACAACCTGCTGACCAAGACTCAATGCCTTTTTTTTTTTGATAGTACATCTCATTTATATAGTACTGTAATTTTTGTTTGTTTGTTATCGAAAATCAAACTCAGAGGGCTGGCCAAATAGCTCACCAGATTGAAGTGCCTGCAAACAGTTTGGGGGGCCAAGGGTTTGATCCTGGGCCAGCTGTATTGGCCTTGCATGCAGGGTACACTGAGACAGCATTTGAGACTGGGCATAGTGGCTTGTGTGTCTGTAATCCCAAGCTCTTGAAAGGCTGTTAACAGACAGATCATGAATCCGATCTAGTAGTGAGACCCTGAACACTCTGTAGACCCTTACCTAAACTGAAAAAAAAAAAACAGAAGAAGGAAAGAAAGAAAAGAAAAGAAAAGAAATCAAATCCCAGTACCTTGCACTTACCAAGCAGGCACTTAAGCCGCTGAGCTATCTTCCTGGCTCTAGTACTATAATCTTTGCTGATTGTACTCTACAATACTATAGCTTTTTAATTGTTTTATATGTTAGGTACAGGGTGTCACTATGCAGCTTGGACTCATAATGATCTTCCTGATGTTAGTCTCTCAAGTGCTGGGATTATAGGCATGTGCCACCACACCTAGGCTTCCAGCTCAGCATACCCAGGGGCAGGGCTGGTGCAGCATGCGGTGCCAGGATCAAACGCTTGCCTAAGTAGGTGCTTAGTCTACTGAGCTATCTCATCGGCCCACAATACTTAGTTTTACGTCCTATTATAATTTATAGTATTGCATATGAGAGTTGTGTAATAAAGCCAAATTCATCAAGTTGAAGTGTTCTTTGACTATCTCTTTGTTCTGAGTATTTTACACCTTATATATGATTTTTCATTTTGTGAAGTATTTATTTAACAAACTAGTTGCAGGAATGTGTTTCAGTCATTAAGGAAGGAATGCTTGTACCTGCTCTCTGGAATACTTAATTACTCACATGACAAACTGATACCTCTGAAAACTCCACCTCTGATTAACTGATTTCCTCTGAACATCAATGGGATATGTTCAGCTGCTTATTAGACAGCTGCCAACTTCTTATTCCCCTGTCCTGCCCAACCCATAGACTATTTTTCAGAATTAGCTTCCCATCTAGGGGTATAACAGCACCATCAGCTTGTCTCTTGTGCCAGCATCATTTCTTCCTCTCTCTGTACTGTTTGAAAATCATTTTGGCTTTATTTCCATGGTATGTTGTGACCCTATATCCTGATGTTGGAGAGTATGAACCCAACATTTTCCCTGAAGTAAGAAGAGGCAGTAGGAGATCCAGGAAATCCACAGAGCCTTGCATTCACAGAAAAGAATTCTGTAAATAGAACTTGAAAAAGATGAGGGGAAGGGAGGGGAAAGAAGATTTGGAGGAATAGGGGGGCTGGAAGGAGGGAGACTATAATAGCAGAGGAAGGTGGAGAAGAGAGAGAGACAGACAGACAGACAGACAGACAGGGAGACAGACAGGGAGACAGGGAGACAGAAAGGGAGACAGAGAATAAAGAAAATACAAATGGATCAATAATTACACAAAATACAGGCTGAACAAACAGCTCAGCAGATTAAAGCACCTGCTTAAGCAGATACAGTGGCTGGGGTTTGATCCCCAGCCTGCCATGCCAGCCCTGCTCCTGGGGCGTGCTGAGATGGTGATTGAGACTGGGCGTGGTGGTGCGGGCCTGTAATCCCAGTGCTTGGGAGGCTGAAAACAGGAGGATCACTGTGAGTCCAACCTATGTAGTGAGACCCTGTAGACCCTGTACTAAAATTTTTTAAAAAGGTAACATAAGATAGATTTAGCAGGTAAGACATTAAACAGTTAATGTTATATTCCCTTAGTTCACAAAGCTAGAGGAAAGATGAAAACTGTTAGGTACAGACATACAGGATATTTGAAAATACGTAAATCTAACTTCTAGAGTTAAAAAATACAATATTAGATATAAAAAACACACTGGATGAGATTAACTGTAAGATAGACATGGTCAAAGGAAACACTAAAGCTTTGGGAGGCACAACTGTAGAAATAATCCAATATCATGCTCAGTCAGTCAATAATAAATTTTAAAATAAGCAAAAGGGCTTTTTGCTGGTGGACAGCATGGAGGAAGCATTGCCAGTCTCTCTTCCAACTGCCATCATGGCTAAGTCAGAGTCTCCCCAGGAGCCTCTGAGGCTGGGCCTTGAAACAACTGATGAGTCTGAGGAGCCATTTTGAGCAATGGGGAACACTCACAGACTGCATGGTAATGACAGACCCTAATGCCAAGCATTCCAGGAGCTTTGGGTTTGTCACTTATGCCACTGTGGAGGAGGTGGATGCAGCCATGAATGCAAGGCCACACAAAGTGGATGGAAGAGTTGTGGAACCAAAGAGAGCCGTCTCAAGAGAAGATTCTCAAAGACTAAGTGCCCCCTTAACGGTGAAGATCTTTGTTGATGGCAATAAAGAAGATACTGAAGAATATCACCAATGAGATTATTTTAAACAATATGGAAAAACTGAAGTGATTGAAATTATGATTGAGAGCTTTGCTTTTGTAACTTTTGGTCACCATAATTCTGTGGATAAGATTGTCATTCAAAAATACCACACTGTGAACAGCCACAATTGTGAAGTGAGGAAAGCCCTATGGAAGCAGGAGATGGCTAGTGCTTCATCTAGCCAAAGAGGTCAAAGTGGTTCTGGACATTTTGTTGGTGGTCGTGGAGGTGGTTTTGGTGGCAATGACAGTTTAGGCTGCAAAGGAAATTTCAGTGGTCGCCGTGGCTTTGGTGGCAGCCATGGTGGGAGTGGATAAATAGAAGCAATTATAGAGATGGTGGAAGCTATAATGAATCTGGCAATTACAACAGTCAGTCTTCAAATTTTGGACCCATGAAGGGAGGAAACTTTGAAGACAGAAGCTGTGAGCCCTTTGGCGATGGAAGCCAATATTGTACCAAACCACGAAATCAAGGTGGCTATGGTGGCTCCAGCAGCAGCAGTAGTTATGGCAGTGGCACAAGATTTTAAACATTTCCAGGAAACAAAACTTAGCAGGAGAGGAGAGCCAGAGAAGTGACAGGGAAGGTATAGGTTACAACAGATTTGTGAACTCAGTCAAGCACAGTGGCGGCAGGGCCTGGCTGCTACAAAGAAGACATGCTTTAGACAATACTTATGTGTACGGGCAAAAAACTCGAGGACTGTATTTATGACTAATTGTATAACAGATTATTTTAGTTTCTGTTCTGTGGAAAGTGTAAAGCATTTCAGCAAAGGGTTTTAATGTAGGCTGTTGTTTTTGTTTTTGTTTTCATCCATGCTGTCTGATCATGATGCTGAACAAATCTTTTTTTAAAAAAATAAAAAATAAGGAGATGGGGAGATAGCTCCATGGCACAAGTGCCTGCTGGGCTAGTACAAGGTCGTGAATTCATACTCTGGTCCCACAAAATAAATATATAAATAAATAAAGCAAAAGAAAGAAAAAGAATCCAATTCAAAATACATAAAGAAGTCCTGAACCCATCCAGTGTCTCGTCTGGCAACCCGTCTGGCCTGCCTGCCCACCTGCCAGGTAAGGACCCTCGGCCCGCCTCCATTTTTCTGCTCCTCCTGCCCCAATTCCAGTCCTGAACCGATCTGGCATCCCGTCTCGTCCATAAAAAAAAGCAAGGGTAGCAATCCTGTTTTCAGACAATCTAAACTTCAAACCAAGATTGATCAAATGAAATAAAGAAGGCCACTATATATTGGTTAGGGGAAAAATTCAAGATGAAGAAGCAACACTCATAAATATGTATGGACTCAACATGGGAGCAGCAGGTTATATAAGACAAACCTTAATAGCCATGAAAAATCTAATATCCAATAGCACAATCTTAACAGGAGACCTTAACACCCAATTATCCAAAAAAGATAGGTCAAACAGACAAAAAATTGGCAAATAAGTAGCAGCAATGAACTGGAACTTGGAAAAACTGGACTTACTGGACATACACAGAGTGTTCCACCCAACCACTTCAGAATACACATTTTTTTCAGTTGCACATGAGACATTTTCTAAAATAGACCACATATTAGTCCACAGGCCATGCTTAAGTATATGCAAGAAAACAGACACTATATCATGCATATTATCTGACCACAGTGCAATCAAATTGGAAATAAATGCAAAAGAAACCATAGGAAATCCAAGATTACATGGAAATTAAACAACACTCTTCTCAGTAACCAGTGGGTTACAGATGAAATTAAACAGGAAATTAGACAATATCTACAATTTAATGAAAATTCAAACACAACCTATTGGAATTTATGGGATGCAAAGAAAGCAGTACTTAGAGGGAAATTTATAGCTCTGAATTCACACATTAAGAAAATAGAACGGGAACAAGTAAATACTCTCATGCAGCACCTAAACTGACTAGAAATGGAAGAGCAAATGAAATCCAAAAGCCCAAAGGTGGGAGGAAATTATAAAGATTAGAGCAGAAATTAATTCAATTGAGACAAAGAAAACAATACAATCAATGAATCCAAAAGCTTGTTCTTTGAAAGATTAAAGAAAATTGATAAGCCCCTAGCTAACCTCATTAAAAAGAGAAAAGAAAGGACTCAAATTCAAGCAATAAGGAATGAAAAGGGTGAAATTACTACAGACACAGCAGAGATTCAGAGGATCATAAATAGCTACATTGAGAATCTTTACTCTCACAGAATTGAAGACACAGATGAAATGGACAGATTCCTAGGAAAGTACAAATTACCAAAACTGAATCAAGAAGATATGAGAACTCTCAATAACCCAGTAACAGCCAATGAAATATGAAATGTAATAAAAAGCCTACTGACAAAGAAAAGTCCCGGATCGATCTGGTGGACTCACCACTGAATTCTACAAGAAATTTAGAGAAGACATAACCCCAATACTCCTCAAACTCTTCAATGAAATTGAAAAGGAAACAATCCTTCCAAAATCATTCCTAGAGGCAAGTATTACACTAATACCAAAACCAGAGAGAGATACAACTAAAAAAGAAAACTACAGACCAATTTCTCTCATGAACATAGATGCAAAAATCCTCAGTAAAATCCTCGCCACTAGAATACAACAAATCATCAAGAAGATTATACACCATGACCAGGTAGGATTCATTCTAGGGATGCAAGGATGGTTCAATATATGCAAATCTATAAATACAATACACTATATCAATAGAGCCAAGACCAAAAATCATATGATCGTCTCAATTGATGCTGAAAAGGCCTTTGACAAGTCCAACACTCACTCATAGTCAAAATCCTACAGAAAATTGGAATAGAGGACCTCTACCTCAACCTGATAAAAGCCATCTATGACAATCCAACAGATAGCATAATTCTAAATGGGGAAAAACTGAAGTCATTTTTACTGTCAAATCTGGTATAAAACAAGGATGTCCCCTATCATCACTCCTATTCAATATAGTTCTGGAATCATTAGCTACAGCCATTAGGCAAGAAAGAGAAATAAAAGAAATAAGAATAGGTAAAGAAGAAGTAGAACTATCACTATTTGCAGATGACATGATAATCTACTTGGAAGACCCAAAGAACTCCACCAAGAAGCTACTAGAATTAATACACAAATCCAGTAGCATAGCAGGCTACAAAGTCAACACACAAAAGTCAATAGCATTCCTCTACACATATAACAAACACAATGAGAGGGAAATTAGAGAAACAGTACCTTTAATGATAGCACTGAAGAAAATGAAATACTTAGGAATTAAGCTAACTAAGGAAGTAAAAGACCTTTTCAATGAAAACTACAGTACTCTGAAAAAAGAGATCCTAGAAGATTTCAGAAAATGGATAGATTTCCCTGCTCCTGGATAGGAAGAACAAACATTGCGAAGATGACCATACTCCCTAAATTGTTTTACAGATTTAATGCAGTTCCTATCCAAATACCATCAACATACCTCACAGATCTGAAGAAGTCATTCCTAAAATTTATTTGAAACCAAAAAAGAGCCAGAATTGCAAAGACAATTCTGGGCAACAAAGGTAAGGCAGGAGGCATTACAATTCCTGACCTAAAGTTATACTACAAAGCTACAATAATAAAATCAGCATGGTACTGGCAAAAAAAAATAGAACTGAGAATCAGTGGAATAGATTAGAAGATGCAGAAGCAAATACAAACACACTCAGCCAACTTATCTTTGACAAAGGGGCCAAACATGCTTACTGGAAGAAAGACAGCCCTCTTTAACAAATAGTGCTGCAAAAACTGGCTCTCTACATGCCAAAAACTAAAACTTCGCCCAAGTCTATCACCATGAACTAAACTAAAGTCGAAATGGCTTAAAGATCTAAATATTAAAAGAGAAATGCTAAATCTCCTGGAAGAGAAAGTGGGAAAAAAATCTTGAAGACATTGGGGTAGGGAAAAAATTCATCAACAAAAATAAAAATGCACGTTTAACACTTGAAAGCATCAACAAATGGGACCTCCTCCAGCTGAGAAGTTTTTGCACATCAAAAGAAATTATCAACAGAGTGAAAAGACAACCCACAAATTTTGAAAGGATTAACTGATAAGCATTCAGACAAAGGTCTTCTATCTAGAATTTATAAAGAACTGAAAACCATTAGGGTCCCAAAATTCAAAGATCCAATCCAGAAATGGGCATCTGACATGAGCACACACTTCTCAGAGAAAGAAATTCAGCAAGCCTATAAATACATGAAGAAATGCTCCACATCGCTAGCTATTCGTGAAATACAAATTAAAACAACACTTAGATACCATCTCACCCCAGAAAGAATGGCTATCATAAAGAAATCAACCAGCAACAAATGCTGGAGAGGCTGTGGAGAAAAGGGAACCCTTCTCCACTGCTGGTGGGAATGCAGATTGGTGCAACCATCATGGAAAGCAGAGTGGAGGCTCCTTTAAAAACTAGAAATGGAAATCCCATTCAATCCAGCTATCCCCCTACTGAGAATTTTCCCAGAAGAACTGAAAACATCATACCATAGCGATATCTGTGCACCTATGTTTATAGAAGCCCAATTTGTAATAGCTAAATCTTGGAAACAACCAAAATGCCCATCGTTTGAAGAATGGCTAAAAAAGATGTGGTATTTTTATACAATGGAATATTACTCAACTATAAAGAATGATAAACTAGAAGACTTCATATATAAATGGATTTATATTGAACATATACTCATAAGTGAAATAAACCAGACCACATTTGTAAATATCATATAGTCTCCCTATATAAGAAATCTGAAGAAGAAATAAAAATGGAAAGGCATAACACAGCGGAATGGAAATCAAAGATTTTTGAAGCAACACTAAAACTACGCTTGGAATACATGTCATTTGGGACTTTTAGATGTGTACTGCTTCTAATGTAAACTCAGTTACTGCTATACTCTCTCAAGTAAATGGTTGGTTAACAAAAAAATTAAAAAGGGTATTAATTGAGAATAAGAGACTAGGCAAAATGCCATAGGCTTGACAGGCTACAATTTTGTACATCCTTCAATTTCTAAATGTCTGTGTAAAAATGTGTAACTGCTTTTATCACATTCTATGGAAATTTATTAGAATACCAATGATTAAAGGAAAATAGCAATGTCAAGCTAAGTCTAAGATGGTTGATATTCAGAAAGGCAGTGATGTTGAGCTCAATCACCTATGTTATAGGTGTTATAAACTTCTCTGCTGGAGGGTTGAGAATGTAAGTTAACAGACCAAAAATTGGAGAAAAAGAAGGGTACAAGATAGTCATCATTTTGGGTCTATCCCTTCAAGGTCAGTGAGGACTCAGGACATAAGAGAACCTGTGCTGTAACATGCTATAACTCAGTAGTTTCCCCAATTTTCTGATCAAGGAGATTATGGAACCTCACAGGAAAGGGATAAATGAAGTATAGTGTGCTTAGGGAGAGTCACCTGGAAAGAAAACATTCTCTTAGGCTTTCATAGAGACCAAACTGGTCAAGCAATGGCCATGACTCATCCTGATGGCTGACGCTGACAACAGTTCTACATAGCACTGTATATGGTTCCAAAGTTAATCCTGAGGGGATTTGACCTTGGAAAATACAAATGATGAAAGTTTTGTTAGACAGGTCTTGCTTTAACTTGCACTTGATCACCCAGCAGAAAAGCTTAATTAGGAGGTATAAAACGCAGAACTAGATTAGTATGGTGAGCTGTAAGAGGCTTAAATCAACAGCCTTCAACATTGCCAGTTTCACTGGTAACCCACTGCAATTATGAAACATTGGACTATGTATACGACTACTTCCTCCTAGTTCAAAGAGAAGAAAACTTCTTTTTTTTTTTTCTTCTTCTTCTTCTTCTTCTTCTTCTTCTTCTTCTTCTTCTTCTTCTTCTT
>PVJA010046548.1:0-15066 GCA_004027025.1 Myocastor coypus
TTTATTTTATTTTTAAAGTTTTTAATACTAGAGAAAATATGATACCATGTCATATAAGTATATTGTAAGTCACAGATACAATATGAATCATAAAATAAAAAGAATAATTTAAACAATATTCAGAAAATTAGTTAAATATTAATATAATTAACATTAAATATTTTAAAACAATATTCCAAAATTCAAATAAAATCATAAGTCCAACTGAAAGGCCAGAATGTTGTGTATCATATGTATGAATCTGTAATCAATTCAGAGTACTCTCATAGTATTTAAATTGGTTAATATATACGGATATATCAACTAAGAAAAAGTTTCCATGGTAGCGAAGAATTACTAAGAATAAAACACAACATACATACTGGAATGGCAAATATATGACCAGAACTTCTAACAATTTAGGGATAGGATATTGCACAAAATTCTAGTATGTCATGTACATGGACAGTGTACATGACACTTATTGGTGGCCAGGTGTCACTTGCAGGATTGAGCTACTGCTATATCCTTGATATCCACCCTGTAGACCCAGACAGAATCATGACCCATAGGGTGCAGAAGTCTATTTGTAAAATATGTTGATGGACATATTCTGCTGCTGTATACAAAAAGAATAGTTGAAAGACTGCTTTTGTATACCTCTTTCTCTGGTGTTTAATTGTTTGCCCTATTTGGTGGGTTCTTTCCATTCTCCTTCATGGAGTTGTGGTCATTTTTTTGTGTGTGTGGTCATTTTGATCCCTCTCTAGAATATCTTTTAGTAAACTGTATAGGATTGGCTTTGTCATCATGAAATTCTTTAGTTGTTCTTTGTCCTGGAAGTATTTCACTTCTCCGTTGAACTTGAGAGTTTTGCAGGGTATAGAAGTCTGGGCTGGAATTTGTTTTCTTGCAAGACTTGAAGTACTTTGGTCCATACTCTTCTTGACCTGATGGTTTATAAAGAGAAATCTGCCATTATTCTGATAGGGTTTCCTTTAAATGTGATCTATTTCTTTTTCTCTAGAGGCTTTCAGTATACTATTCCTGTACTGAAATCTGAGATCTTGATTATTATACGTTTGGGTGTGGTTTTAATTGGGTTGATGTTATTTGGAGTTCTATATGCTTCGGTTACTGATTGTCAAATTGTTTACCGATATATGGGAAGTTTTCTGCGATTCTTTTTTTTTCTGCTATTTTATTACTTGTGCCCATATTCTTTTTATATCATTTATACAGACTCCTTCTTTCTCATTGATGTCTATTAGTCTTACATTGTTCATCTTTGTATCATCTTGCAGATACTGAATTATTTTTCTTGTATCCTAGCTGTTTTTTTTTTTAAGATTTTTTAAAAATTTCATTTAAACCTCATTTATTTGTTTGTGTTATGGCTGGTTCAGCCCGCTCTGGGGTGGGGGTGTGCAGCATGTGGTGCCAGGGATTGAGGAGCGGGCGCAGCACTTGCCTTAACTTTCCTCCACAGGCGCTTTAGACCACTGAGCCATCTCGCTTTATTAAGAGATCTTTTTCTTACCTCTTCACTAGCCAAAATGGTGTCTTTAAGGTCTGAAAATCGATTTTCACTTTCATTGATATGGTTTTGCCAGCTTGTGATTGAGGTTTTGAGTTCCTGTATAGCACTTTGAATCTACTTCATACATTCTATTACTTTTCTATATTGCTCATTCAAGGATTCCATCATTTTTCTACTCTCTATTTTTTATCAGTGTCTTCTTTAGAAGCATTTAGTACTTCTTTTGTATTTTTTTTACTTCAGAAATTATTTCTGACCTGATTTCCTCTATACCTTTCTTCAGTTGTTTCTTTACTTTGGGTGCTATTATTTCAGAGATTTCAGGTGTGAGATTTCCAATTTGTTCTATGCTCTTGTCTCCTGCACTTGTTCTGGGTGGGCTTGGGGCCTGAGAGTACATTTTTCTCCTTCTCTTTGTCATTTTGTAGAGCCCTGTGTTCTGACCTTGGTGTAGAGTTTTAGCACCAGATCTAGATCTGCCAAGTTCAAAGTCAACCAGGTGGGTGTGGCTTGGGTGTGGCTGCTGAGCTCTGCTTCTTCCTGCTGTAGCCCTTGGAGGTGAACCTGCTGTGCCACTCTGGCAAGATGTTCTGCTTCTGCATCAGCTGGATGGGTCTTGACTCTAGCCTCTTTGCAGGGAGTTCTGCAGCAGTTTTTCACACTGGGCCTGTCTGACAGATGAAGTTCCACTCACATGCCAGGACTGGTTGCTGGGTTGAATGAGTTTCCTGTGGGCCCAGGCCAATCTCATTCACGCACCAGGCCTGGTTGCTGGGTAATGAGTTCCCAGGCTTTATTTTTTAGGCCCAGGAACTACTTATCCTCTAGAGATAGTAGGTAGTTCTAAAGAAAGCCAAACTTCCTCCAGGATCCTCTATATGATTACATTTTTAAAAAATTTTTATTTTATTTTTTTTTCTTGTTTCAGAACTTTTGTTTGTTTGTTTATTCATTTTTATGGCCGGCTCAGCCTGCCCTGAGGGCAGGGCTGGCGCAGCATGTGGTGCCAGGGATCGAATCACAGTCCCTGCAGCCACCTAAGCTTTCCCAAGCAGGCACTTTAGATCACTGAGCCATCCTGCTGGGCCCCTGATTACATTTTTTAAATGAAACTTCTGCTGAGCACACAAAGTGGGTTAGTGGCTTACTGTGGTGAATATACAGCTCTCCTCCAAAAATAACTTCTTTCTGATCAGGCTCCCTATTCCATTTCTTCCACGAGGCAAACTCAAGATTCTTAACATTATATTCACTTGGGGTCTGTTGTAGTCAGGTGCTTCATCTCATTCAAATGGGCAGGAAACAACCCAGGCTCAGGCATCTTCCTGGAATATGGAATGTGGTCTTTGTAGTGGACACAATCAGGGGTGGTCCTCAGTCACTGACCTCCCAGCTGTCCTTGCAGACCTAGGCAGAACCAGCTGACCTAAGAATGGCAGGTGTCCACCCAGTATGGGGCAGCAGAGCATAGGAATAGAGCGCAGGGCAGGCAGGCAGGCCTGAGGCATCCAAGGCCAGCGCCAACCAGGAGTCCGCAAGCTCTGCTTGCTGCCCTGAGTCCTGCCCCGCACACTGCTGCCCTCCCTGCTATTCTGAGTCTGTCCACAGTAGAATGTTAATCGATCCTCACCTTCAAAGGCATTTCCAGGATATTATCATAGGAATTTATCACTGACCCCATACTCCATCTCACCATGTCATCTTCTGCCCAAGCCTCAGACCAAACATTAATGTGCTCACATAGAGGGAGCCCTTCCTGGTCTTTAACTCCACCAGAAGTTTATATTTGTAATCCCATGGATAAGTTATTGGAAGTTAATTCCAAACTACTACTTTCAGTGCAACCCATGGTCACAATAGAGATACTAAGGCATATTTATAGTTACAGGGAGCCAAGCAGTCCTAAGTACAGCCGTGTCATTGGCTATTTGGAACAAGGGCGTGGACCCAGGGCCAAACCCAGGTTTTATTCAGTCGTGAAGGAGGAGTGACTGAAGGATGAGTGACTGAGAAGGGCAGGAAGTATGTGAGTACCAAGAGCTGGCTAGGTAGGAGGCTTGTATTTACCTCAGTCCGATGCAGGGGGAAGAATATACAGAAAAAGTAATTTGCATTGTACTATTGAGATAATATCCAATGTTTTGGGGTCTGGTGCTTCAGCTCTAATGTGTGATCTTCCAGGCCCCAGGAAGTCATGGCCTCCATCTCAAGGCTCAGCCCCAGCCCACAGCCTGGAGCCCTGGCTCTTCCTTCTGTCTCAGCCTGGCTCATATTAATGGGCAGCAGGTGGTGTTAACAGGCAAAACATGCATGCGGTCTTCAAAGGCTACTATTGTAAGTGCCTTGACTAAACCAATATGCAGTGCTTAAAGCCAGTTGGCGGATAAGGAAAAATCTTAGCCAGCTTTGTACCTATCAATACATGGAAATAGGCTCAGGTACAGCCAGAATGGAGACACCTAAGGCTGGGGATTTACCTCTGCGGTAGCACACTCGCTTCGCAAGCTGGGAGCCCTGGGTTCAGTCCTCAGCACCAAAAACAAAATATAAAACCTTCCCTAAAAAAAAAAAATTCAACCAAAAAATATAATAAAATAAAAAAGAACAAAAATAGGGGCCCGGCAGGATGGCTCGGTGGTCTAAAGCACCTGCTTAGGAAAGCTTGGGCAGCTGCAGGGACTGCAGTTCAATCCCCGGCACCACATGCTGCGCTAGCTCTGCCCTCAGGGTGGGCTGAGCCGGCCATAAAAATAAATAAATAAACAAACAAAAGTTCTGAAACAATAAAAAATAATAATAATAAATAAGTAGACAACTTCCGTCACACACATGCATAACCCTCTCTTAGAAGACCCTAGAAGGGCGTCTGGAACCAAAGGGAAAGTTGCATCAGGGAGGCAGAAAAGTAGTTTTTTTCTTCTTTTCCTTTCTGTTTTTTTTTTTCTCTTTGTTTTGTCCTCCTTCCCTCCCTTTCCCCCTCTGTCTGTCTCTCTCTGTCTCTCTCTGTCTCTCTCTCTTCCTCCCTCTCTTGTACTTTTTCTTCCTAGAATTGGGGATTGTAGATTGTAAGTAGGACCTCCAAGGTGTTAGTCAAGTGGTCCCACACCTAAATCACCTATCCACTTTTTTTTATTTTCTTTTTTTGAAATAAGGTCTTGTCAGACTGAACCGGCTGGCTTTGAACATATGATCCCCTGCCTTAATCTCCCAAGTAGCTGCAGTGCAGGCTTGTGCCACAGAACCCACTTTATAGTAACTCTTTTTCTTTTTTAATTTTTAATTTTTTTTTCTTGTTTCAGAACTTTTGTTTATTTATTGTTATGGCCGGCTCAGCCTGCCCTGAGGGCAGGGCTGGTGCAGCATGTGGTGCCATGGATCAAACCACAGTCCCTGCAGCCACCCAAGATTTCCTAAGCAGGTGCTTTAGACCACTGAGCCATCCTGCTGGGCCCCTATAGTAACTCTTCATTGTTAGCAAAGTTTAGTGAAAGAAATTTAAACAGCATAGTAACACCATAATCGACATTCTTTTGTCCTTATGACAGCAACTTTGGGTTTTACCAAATGTTACAGCTAAAGTGGATTTACAGATGACGCAGGAAACCTAGTGGCACTCAATAAAGTGAAAGGTCATGAATTGTATTATGCCAGCCAGCTCAGAGGAGTTCAGCTCTCCAAAATCTGAGGCTGCACTCTGGCTTAGGGGAGCAGCGATACAGCGCTTGTGACAGGACAGGGCATCCCGAGCAAAGGCAGGTATTTAAAGGTGACAGGTTTACAACCTAGAACATCGGGCCGCCTGTCCAGCTAGAGAGTCAGGCATCGAGGGGCCATGAAGGACAGGCACAGGCAGGGAGGAGCGGGCGTGTGCTGCAAGGTACAAAAACTGTTGCAGTCTTCTGGTTAACAGGTACAACAAAATAAGGTCTTAACTTCCTCGGGCTCTCAGCGTTGAGTCTTTGGAGCGAGGGGAGGGCCCCCGATGGTCTAACTTTCTGTCTCACCAGCATGGAGCTCTGTATCAGAAAATGATACATAATCACTTTTCTCCAGTTATTTATTTATTTTGTCTTTTTGAGACAAGGTCTCAATATGCAGTTCAGGCTGGCCTTGAGCTCACTTTTTGTAGCCCAGGCTGGTCTCGAACTTGCACCGATCCTCCTGGCTCAGCCTCCCAAGTGCTGGGACGACAGGGGTGCACCACCATGGCTGGCTCCAGTAAATAATTTAAAGTTCATGCTTCTTTTTTCTTTCTTTTTTTAATGTGTTTAGTACAGGTCTACAGAGTCTCACTACACAGGTCAGACTCATAGTGATCCTCCTGTTTTCAACCTCTTAAGTGCTGGGATTACAGGCATATCCCACTATGCCCAGTCTCACTCAATCACCATCTCATGGGCTGGGAAGATAGCTCAGTAGAATAAGTGCTTGCCTAGAAAGCACAAGGTCCTGAGTTTGATCCCCAGTAGCCCCCCAAAACAAAGAATATTTAATAATAACAATTATTGGATCTAGTTAAGGATCACAGAGAGTAAATTATATTGTTGTATATGTTTTCAGTTTTCTATTACATAAAGTTGTTCATGTATTTACTCTGCTTTTCCACTGTAAAATTAACATCAGTATCTTAAAGAAAACAAATATATACAAAAGAATTAGCTCTGTTTCCCCAATATAATACAGTTACAGTCAGCATTTCATGCATCTTCTTACATTCTTTTTCTTTTTTAAATGTATTTAGTACAGGATCTAGAGGGTCTACAGGGTCTTACTGCACAAATCAGACTCATAGTAACCCTCCTGTTTTCAGCCTCCCAAGCACTGGGATTAAGGGCACACACCACCACGCCCAGTCTCAGTTACCCTCTCAGCACGCCCTGGGGGCAGGGCCAGCATAGCACTGGTACTGGGGATTAAACCCTGGCCCCTGCATCTGTCTAAGCTGGCACTTTATCCTTGCATTCTTTTTGTATGCACACAGTTTATTTTATTTATTTTTTTTATTTTATTTTATTTTATTTTTTGTCTTTTTGAGACAGGTTCTCACTGTGCAGTTCAGGCTGGCCTTGAGCTCACTTCTGTAGCCCAGGCTGGTCTTGAACTCACAACGATCCTCCTGCCTCAGCCTACCAAGTGCTGGGATTACAGGTGTGCGCCGCCAGGCCCGGCCCAACACACAGTTTATTTTTACATAGCTGAAGATTATTTCATAATTTAAATTTTATTCATATTTTTTCACAAAGGTAACAGTTTTCACTGGGCACAGATGTCATCCCAGCAGCATTCAAGGAGGCTGAAGCAGGAGGATCACAAACTCAGCCCACTCTGAGCAATCTAATGACTCAGGAAAAAATTGTCTCCAAAAAAAAAAAAAAAAAAATACTAATGATCTGGGGATGTAGTAGTATGTTGTGAAGGCCCTGAGCTCAAAACCTAGTAACACACACACACACACACACACACAAAACCATCCTTTATGTCAGCACTTGAGCTTCACAGCCAGTAGTAGTGTCAGCACTTGAGAACCAAGGAGTAATCCTTGCCTTCTGCATTCTGGGCATCACTTTGGTACCCTGAGCCCAGCTGTGAGCGATCATGCAGACTGAAGATCAGCACCCTTACCAACCTGAGCTTCTTTCCCAGTAAATTGGCTGTTAAACATTTACCAGCACCTCATTGCCTGTAATCATTTTTAAAGGTCACCTCACAGCCATTTGGACCAGGAAACAGCTCTGTGACACCTGTGACCAGTCGGGTGCCAGGTACTTTGCTCTCATTAGCGCAAGCCTGCCCAACAACGGCCAAGGACGCAGGTGCTATGGAGCTGCGCTTCACACAGGAGGAATGCCAGGCAGAAGGAGCAGAGAAAGAGGCCCGATGTCCCCCCAGCTGCTACGGGGGAGCGCAGCCTCCGACAGCCGTTTCGCAGCACAGTCTCCACTCTTCATGTGGAAGCAGCTTCTTCCGAGGCTGATGGCAATCACAGTCTTCCTTAGGGTGCTTTCAGAGTCGAGTGTGCTGGGAACAAAGAGGGCGGGCTCTGAGTTGTAAGAATCACTGTGCTCTCAGAGGCCGGCTGAGCATTTGTGACTTAGCGGGAACGAGGACCCCACAGCTGGCCTCTTCTTCTTGCCTGGGCTGGAAGCTCCTGTGAGGTTGGGCAAGGCATCTGAGCGGGTGCGTGGCAAACCCGGCGCACGCACGCGTTCTCCGAGCCCTTGGAGGCTCCTGCTGGCGAGCCCTCTGTGTGTGTGGTTCAGCGGCCAGCCCTGCTCTTGGGCCAGGCTTGCATCTGAGAGAGCTGGAGCTCCTCACTTGCAGATTCTGTGCTCTCATTGCAGAGCGAGGGGTGACAGCACGAAGGCTAGGAGGATGTCCTTGGGCTTGCAGCCCTGCTTGGGGTACTCGCTGGTGACAACGACCCAGGTGCAGACCACTACACCGTTAACACAAAGAACAAAGCTGTTTTAAAGGGCCTGCGGGGGTTGATTACCATGTTACTACAGGGGTGGGGGTGCTGGTCGCTTTTCCTAGAGCCACGCCTTTTTGCAGTCAAGGACAAGTGAGGGGCCAATCCAATCAGTGGACTGATCCAGCAATCGCCCACTCTTATGAGACAGAAAACGGTGGGGCTCTCTCTTCCTGCTTTTGCCATCTTCTGAGCGCCATGAATTGCCGTGCTCTGTGAAGCCGCCCTGCCTTCAAGTATGGATTGAAACATCACAGACTGTGAGCTAAATAAACCTTTCCTCCTTTAACTTTGGGTGTTGGATATTCTGTCCCAGCAATCAGAAAAATATGATACCATGCATTCTTCACCAGAACTAAGCATAAAAATAGTTTTCTGTGGGTCTTTGGGTCTTCTTGTCTGAACATGCCCATGTCACATAAAATATTTTTAAATAAATGCGTTATATTTTTCTTTTTCTGACCTGCCTTTTGGCATGGAGTAGCCCCATGGCTGGCAAGGTAGGCAGAGGAAAGGTGTCACCTACTTGCCCCTACAGACAGGAGCTGCTCTTCTTGTTGAATGCTGGTGGACTCTCTCAGACTCCAATCATCATTTTATTTTTTTCTCCAAGTTGCTCTCATTCTTTGGGAAACATACAACAGTCATCTTTTTCTGTGTTTCGAGGTTGGAAGTTTGTAATTCAACTTAAAAAAAACTTCGAGTCTAACTTAAAGTTTTTCTTACGCCACCCAATTGAACACACTAGATATAGATTTATGTTTAGGAATGGCATCACAAGTCAAAGATGCATACAAACATAACTCTGAGCCTTGGGAAGATAGCACTGTTTTATATTTTTTTCTTTATCATCCTTGGCTTCTGCTCTCACAGCTGCCTTTTTGTTCCCTTATATATATTGTACGTATGGTATGGCTTATGTCCAAATGCCCCCCATAAAAGCTTCACGCAGTCATAGGTCAGACTTCTCAGAGGTGGCTGGATCTAGAGGGGGTGATAGATGCTGGGACCGAGGATGTGTTATTACTAAATCAGTCTGCTGTTTGGTTTGGTGCAGTTCTGCAGAGGAGTAAGGGTGTAAAGGCAACCTGTCCCTGGATAGAATATGAGGAGCAGCAAGAGGGTCCCTCCTTGTCGTTTGTCCCTTGTTGCTTGCTGCTTGCTGCCTCATGGTCTTTTGTCATCTTTTTTTTTTTTTTTTTTTTTTTTTGAGACAGGGTCTCACTATGCAGTTCAGGCTGGCCTTGGGCTCACTTTTGTGGCCCAGGATGGTCTCAAACTCACATCGATCCTCCTGCCTCAGCCTCCCAAGTGCTGGGATTACAGGCGTGCGCCACCACACCCAACTGTGGTCTTTTGTCTTTTGCCCACCGTGAAGTACTTCTCCTCTGAGATGCCACCCTGCCTGGAGCCAGCTATGAACTGAAGCCACTACAGCTTGGGAGCCAAAACCTTGCCTCCTTGAACTTTGATTGTCAGGTATTTTGACTCAGCAATGAGAAAAGTAACGAAGACAATGTGTTTAGGTGCATATAATATAATCAGTTTGATAGCGTCAGCAAAAGGCTATTGTTCTTAATGCTTATATTTAGGCAGCATCATATCTATTGTACCAGTTATCTTTCCATCACTATAACAAGATACCTGAGATAATGAAGCGACATGGAGAAAAGATTTCTCACAGTTTGGCTCACAGTTTTAGAGGTTCCAGGCCTTGCACAGTTGTCCTTATTGCTCTGGACCTGTGGCGAGGTGTCACATCACAGGAGGAGCCAGGGACAGAGTAAAGCTGCTCACTTCATCACCATCCAAGAATCAAAGAGAGAGTAAAGGACTGGGATCTCATAGTCCCTTTCTAGAGTATCCCTCCAGTGACCTCAGGATCCACACTGGTATCACCCTGAGAAACAAGACTTTAACACATGGGGTTTGGGTGACATTCAAGATCCATATGATGGCATCTATCTTCCCAAGGTGTTGGAATCCTTCCTGGTACTTGTCTCAGCCTAAATCTAAACTTACAGTCCTAAAATCATGTTATTGGAATTCCACCACGTTAATTCCAATCTACCATTCCCAGTGCAAACCATGGTGATAACAAAGATACTAAGACACATATTTATGCAGGAGCCAAGGGGCCTTAAGTGCAGCCATGAAGAGATGCAGGGCTGTCCTTGGGCTTTATTCATTGGAGAGGGGGAGTACCTTGTGAAAGGGAATTGTGGGAAAAAGGTGAGCACTGAAGCGAATTGTGGGAAGAAGGTGAGCCCTGTGAGCTGGGCTAGGTAGAAGGCCTGTATTCACCTCCGCCATATTCAGAGATGTGCAAAGGAAGTAATTTGCATTATGCTATTGAGATAGTGTCTAATATTTTGGGGGTCTGGTGCTTCAGCTCTGATGTGTCATCTTTCAAGCCCCAGGAAGTCATAGCCTCTATCTCAAGGCTCGATCCCAGCTGACACCGTGGAGCATTGGCTCTTCATCCTGTTATCAGAGAAACACATGTGCCATCTTCAAAAATTACCACTGGCACCTTGGCTAGACCAATACACACTGCTTAAGGCCAATTGAAAGGGTAATGAGAACTCCTAGCCAGCTATGTACATTTCAATAAGAGGGAATAGGGTCAGGCTCAGTCAAAATGGAGACAAGAAGAGCTGCTCAGGCGGTCCTCCACACCAAGGGATTCATAATTAGCAAAGCTGATGAGCCTCACATGGGATACACTGTGCTTGTGTTTTTTAAGAACATAGAGATGGTCTGGCACCCCATACCCAAGCAGATATATTCTGGCCTCCAGAATATTGGCAAAGAGGAGCCCCTTCCAAGGACCTTTGCTTTAACCATCTGGATCTGTTTTCCTCTTTGGGATTCCCAGAGGACAAGAGAAGTGGATGTAAATCAATCGAATTTGTTTCTTGGTTACAGCATATACAAGACAATGACAACTTTGGGTTTCCACCAGCATCAGCAGCAGAGTTCACTACACCTTACCATGCTAGTTGGAGGATGCTTTTCACCAGAATGGCAAGGCCAAAGGTGTTCCAGTGAGAACTATCGCTGCTGTTTGCCCTGCTACCAGTCCCCCGTCCAGTGTCACCACCAGTAACACCAACAGACAGGGGCAGCTGCAGAGGACTTTGCATTTGCTGTACAATTTTCTCCAGAGCTTAACCGGAAGCCATCGCTTCTTCTCACTCATTTCCTGTAGCACAGAAAATTGTTGGCAATAGCTGACTAAGGACATCCTAGGAGCTTCCTAGTAGCCACCACCATGCCTTATTCTCCAGAACACAAGCAGCCGATGGGCATGTGACATGTTCTGTGATTGTTTGGGGGCTTTTTGTTTTTGTTTTTGTTTTTTGTCTTTTTGAGACAGGGTCTCGCTATGCAGTTGAGGCTGGCCTTGAGCTCACTTTTGGAGCCCAGGCTGGCCTCGAACTCACATCAATCCTCCTGCCTCAGCCTCCCAAGTGCTGGAATTACAGGTGTGAGCCACCACGCCCGGCAGTTCTGTGATTGTTAATTTGTATTTATTGTACCTCAGAATAAGAAACAGGCTCTGCAGGGGCCTCTAGAGGCTGCCCGCCCTGAAGTGATGGTGATCTATTAAGGCTTCGTCATAGGGGCCAGTGTTATGTAAGCTCCAAAAGCAGCATGAAAAGAGGGAATAGCACGGTACTGCCATGGGATGCTGGCTTCACGAGGAAAGTTTAAATAGTCGGACTAGCAGCTTCTGACCAGACTGCTGAATGGCCAGTTGTGTGAAGGATGAGAAGAGTACCCTGAGGAGGACCATCCTGTTGCATTGTTGCCTACTGCTAAGTAACAAGTCACTGCAGATCTGGTGACTTTAAGCCAAGGAATCAGTGTCGTCTAGCTCTAGAAGTCAGAAATGTGCAATAGGTTTCATGAGGCTAAAATCAAGGCATCTGCAGGGATGCACTGCGTCGGGAAGGCGTGCTTCAGGAGCACCTGTCGCCAGTTCCCGGAGCTTCCTGACTAGCCTGACCAGGTCAGCAATCCCATCACCCCCATCTCTGCCTATCATAATATCCCTTCTGACTATCTGGTTTCCTCTTTCACTTATAATTACACTATACCATCAAGATAACCTCCCCCACTGCAAATCTTTTAAGATACCTGCAGAATCGCTGGCCTGTCAGACTGTGGTGGCACATGGCACATGCCTGTAATCCCAGCACTTGGGAGGCTGAGGCAGGAGGATCAGTGTGAGTTTGAGACCAGCTCACTACAAAAGTGAGCTCAAGGCCAGCCTGAACTGCATAGTGAAACTCTGTCTCAAAAAGACCAAAAAAAAAAAAAAAAAAAAAGATGTTTCATTTTTAAGGGAAGTCCCCAAGTATTTCTAGTAAATAGCATATAGCATAGTCAGGGATCTACTTCCCTATTAGTAAAACTGAAGAGTTCCAGGAGCCAGAGAGATGGCTCAGCAGTCTAAAGTGCCTGCTTAGGCAAGCTTAGGCAACCGCAGGGACCATGGTTTGATCCCTGGCACCACAAGCTGCGCCAGACCCACCCCCAAGGCAGGCTGAGCCAGCCATAATATGAATTTTTTTTTTTTTTTTTTTTTTGTCTTTTTGAGACAGGGTCTCGCTATGCAGTTGAGGCTGGTCCTGAGCTCACTTTTGTAGCCCAGACTGGTCTCGAACTTGCACCAATCCTCCTGCCTCAGCCTCCCGAGTGCTGGGATTACAGGGGTGCGCCACCACGCCCGGCTCATAATATGAATTAAATAAAATAAAATCTAAATCTTTCACCAACTCTCCATGACCTGAGTTCTATCTAACTCAGAACTCATCTAAAAATTAAATTAAATTAAATTAAAAAATAAAAGATGGGCCCGGCAGGATGGCTTAGTGGTCTAAAGCTCCTGCTTAGGAAAGCTTAGGTGGCTGCAGGTACCGCGGTTGGTTCGATCCCCAGCACCACATGCTGTGCCAGCCCTGCCCTCAGGGCAGGCTGAGCCGGCCATAAAAATAAATAAACAAACAAAAGTTCTGAAACAAAAAAATAAATAAATAAATAAATAAATATAAAGTGAAGGAAACAGTTAAGGTCTGCACTGGAGCACTAGCTGAAGCTCAGCTCAAAACAAGGAGGGAAAGATGTCATGGAAAGGAGTAGCTGTTGGTATGTCCTCCTCTGTGCTCAGAGAGCAAAGAAATATAAAGGAAAGTAGTTGAGTAAACAAGATAAAAGTAAGATACAACGCAGGGGTCAATTAGCATGAAGTCTACACAGGCAAAAGCCAACACAGCCATCAGGGACTCATGTCTCCCCCCTGACTCCCACATGTCTTAATTCAAACCAAAACCTACACAGGGGATAGCATTGCAATCAGAGTAGTTTAAAATGATCCAGGTTTCTCACTTAGTGAATTCAAATTTTTCCAGAAATCTGTAGACATTAAAGTGAATCAACAAGCTGGGTGTGGTGGCTCACGCCTGTAATCCCAGCACTCGGGGAGGCTGAGGCAGGAGGATTGGTGCGAGTTCGAGACCAGCCTTGGCTACAAAAGTGAGCTCGAGGCCAGCCTCAACTGCACAGTGAGACCCTGTCTCAAAAAGACAAAAAAATAAAAAAAATAAAAAAAATAAAAATAAAGTGAATCAACAGAGCCGGGCGTGGTGGCGCACCCCTGTAATCCCAGTACTCTGGAGGCTGAGGCAGGAGGATTGGTGCGAGTTTGAGACCAGCCTGGGCTACAAAAGTGAGCTCAAGGCCAGCCTCAACTGCATAGCGAGACCCTGTCTCAAAAAGACAAAAAAAAAAAAAAAAAAAAAAAAAAAAAAAAGTGAATCAACACACATAAAGTTCCAAAAAAAAAAAAAAAAAATCTAGACCACTATCAAAATGCTAGTTTTAAGCTGGGCGTGGTGACGCATGCCTGTAATCCCAGCACATGGGAGGCTGAGGCAGGAGGATCGGTGCAAGTTTGAGACCACCCTAGCCTACCAAAGTGAGCTCAAGGCCAGCTTGAACTGCATAGCAAGACCCTGTCTCAAAAAAAAAAAAAAAAGCTAGTTTTGATGACAAAGAGCAGCAGCCACCTCGATAAAGCTCTATAAAGATTGGAACGTTTCCTAGTTTGGGCATGAGCGGTGTAAGATTTCATCCTTAGGCTATACGTGCGAGATTTCATCAAATGAAGCTTGTTGTCTTGAGCTAGAGTTCTTGTTTTCCTGTCTTCGGCTGAATGTGTCACAAAAAGTCTAACATTGCACCTGTGTTCTTTTTTAAAAAATTTTTGGCCCAGCAAGGCCGCCAGGACCAGTCCCGGTGGCCTGGGCATTGGCTCTGGGGGAAGAGATACGACCTGCGGTGGGGAGGGCGCGGCGCTCTCTGGGACGCGCCTTCACCTCAGCACCTGAGCAGCCTGAAGCCTGAGGAAGAGCCCAGCAAGGCTGCCAGGATCAGTCCCGGTGGCCTCGGCATTGGCTCTGGGGGAAGAGGATCAGAAATACTGACTTCTTGGACTGAGATGAGAACCTGGAAGCAACGCCTACAATTGGCACTCCACGTGGCCAGAAAGCGCAGCCTTCTCAAGACGACAGTCACTACCAAAATATTGTGCAGGTTATCCACAGGACCTTGCATGACCAATTTAGAGGAGTTGAACCAGTTTGCAGTAAAGACCGACGGATCCCTACATTTGGCGCCCCAACAGGGACCCCGGTACAAGGTCCCAACTAAAAGGATGCTGTGAGAAGCCAGCATATGCAGAGCCAGGACATCACCTGACCCGGATTAAAAAGCAAAGCTCCCAGTAAGGAACAAGAACCTGTGTCTAAGGAAATTGGAAGACATAATATAGCTGAAGGAGAAACTAAAACATCAAATGCCAAAAGTAAGCAAGATGAAGGCTCATCAGAAGATAAAAGTAGATGTGATGCAGATTTACTTGAAGACTCATCACCGACACAAAGGAAAGAAAGCTGAACTGTTTCAGATAAAGAAAATGATGCCTGTCCAGAAGACCAGGAAACTCACTCAAAGAAGATCTTTAGCTGCAGCTCAAACATTAGCGCAGTTAAAGAGAAAGAGGAAAAAGAAG